>CM020437.1:4160182-4363591 GCA_009819605.1 Sterna hirundo | reverse complement strand
TATCTTTGCCCTCCCTAATACAGAATATAAAGAGCTGCAAAATACAGTGCAGGCATCAGCTCTAATTTTCTCCTTGGAGGGGGGATGTTAGAGCTCAGCAAGTGCAGTCCACCCTGTGAAAGACTGGAACTTTCAAATGATTGGCCGCCGTCACACTGATTTGTCAAGCTATGGACCGACCTGGGCTACCTGGACTATAACTGGCACAGTGACCCACCACAATTTGGGAATTGGGACCGAGACCCCCCCCACCATCAACCACGGATCAACAGGACGCCGCTGAACTTCCGGAGGACCGCCGAGACGTCGTCGGGCCTGTGGTGGTGACTCTACTCTTGCTACGCTCCGTAATACTGCTTATACTCGGGCCCGGAGTGTTTTTAACAACTGGCAATCACCGTGCTCCTTGGTCCCTAACTCAGAGGGCAGCCTGTTGGGCTGGAGGTCTCAATCCCTTAGAACGGGGAGATTCTCCCGCTATTACGGGATTGGTTGATCAATTGGTAGAAAATGTGCAAAAAGCAGCATGCTTACAAATGATGCATGACCGGGAGCTTAAGCCCTGACAAGAATCCCCCATGATGATGCTGGTTGATCCTGAACGGATGACTCCCTTGATAAGGGGCCTCCCTGAATCTTTAAAACCTATTGGCATTCAATTGCAGGGTACAATTAAAGCAGTACCCCACAGCGAAAGGGTCACGGCTGCACTGGAAGGGTTGGTAACCCCTAATTGCAAACCGCAAAATTTGAAAGTGTGGACTTGGGGAGAAGTTGCCATGGAGTTAATCAATTATGGGCGGAAATATGGTCCTGGTAATGTCTCCTCTGCCAAACAAGACCCGAAAGGGTTAAGACGGACAGAATTCAACCCCTGCCCCACACCCTAATCGCGAGAGGGTGGCACCCCTCACTAAAGCACCAGATGGGAGGGGTATACCAAATAGGCGGAGTGTGCTACAGACCATGGGATGGAGAAAAAGAATCCCCCGAGATCTTATGGAATGGCTACAAACAGACAAGCCAGAAAGGTTAATTAGGGGATGGCCAAAGAAACCGGTGGTCCCTCGAGATTTAATTGATTTAGGGAAGTCAAAAGAACCTTGGGATAGCGATGTCGTCCCCAGTGCTCCCCTGGCACCCCTCATAGATTTAACTGATAGGAAACGGCCAGTGCTGGCGGCAAACTGACCCCTTCGCTCCCCTGTAGTGGGCGGGGGGGCAGAGGATGGGTACATGTTAAACAGCTCACAATTAATAAGCAAGGCGACCTTGGCATTACTTGTTTTGTAGGACCTAAGCAAATCCCAATAATGTTTGTAGTAGATACCAGTGCCCAAATTTCAGCTATTAGCATAAAAGATGCAGAACACAGCGGTATGTCATTGTCTAAGCGACATTTGCTGGTGGCAGGTGCATTCGGTAACGTTCAGGCACAAGCAATGGCTACGGTCAGTTTACGGCTACCAGGGGAAGAGGCAGCAACTTCGGTGTTGATGGCCGTGGGATTATTTCCATTTAATCTCTTAGGACTTGATATCCTGAAAGGCAAAGCATGGATAGATGATAAGGGAGGAAGCTGGTCTTTTGGTGCCCCACTGATAGAGAGAAGGCTCTTCAAAACTGCACCGTTACTTCCCCCTTTGAAACTAACAAATATCAAACCCCACTGTTTACCTCTTGGAGCACGGGAGGGAATAGCGCCAGTGCTAGAAGACTTAAAAGGACAAGGAATTGTGGTTCCTACTCACTCCCCTTTTAATTTGCCAGGATGGCCTGTCCAAAAACCAAATGGCAAATGGAGGCTGACAACAGACTATCGGAGTCTAAATGCAAATACTGGCCCACTAACCGCTGCGGTGCCAAACGCTGCTGATCTCATAGCCACTATTCAGGAGCAAGCACACCCTATTGTGGCAACCCTTGATGTTAAGGATATGTTTTTTATGGTCCCTTTGCAACCTGAGGACCAAAATCGTTTTGCTTGTACCTGGGAAGGACATCAGTTTACGTTTACACGACTCCCTCAAGGATGCAAGCAGTCTCCCACGTTAGCCCATCATGCTTTAGCAAGAGAATTAGAACAAATCTCACCAGAGGAAGGAGTTAGAACTTACCAATACATAGATGACGTGTGAATAGGAGGGAGACAGGTGGAAAAGGTTCAAAACCCACAAAATGATATTATTGTTCATCTGGAGAATTTGGGATTAAAAATCCCACCTGAAGAAATCCAGACCCCCTCTAATGAGGTCAAATACTTAGGAATTTGGTGGAAAGGGGGAATGACATGCATCCCTAAAGATACCCTTTCCACGCTAGATCAGGTAAAGGTGCCTGAGTCAAAGAAGGAACTGCAGCATGCATTAGGGTTACTTGTATGCTGAAGAAAACATATCCCAGACTTTTCTATGATTGCAAGACCACTGTATGATTTATTGTGAAAAGGCGCATCCTGGGACGGGACTCCAGTCCACGAGGAAGCTTTGCAGCTTTTGGTATTTGAGGCAGCTCATCAGCAGGCCCTTGGCCCAATACATCCTACTGACCCCGTGCAAATTGAGTGTGGAATAATTACTAAATTGGCCAAAGAATACAAAAGTATAGCATTGTTCACACATTAAGGAGAGTCATAAAATCAAGAGGCTTCTGAGGTAGAATACAGCCGCAGCTGGCATGCGAAGAATGCAACATCTGCGATCCCCTGTACAAGGCGAAACTACACGAGGGATGGAACGGAGTGCGCCTGTTCCGTGTCCTTCCCTTGTGATATACAGCAGGTATGGGAACGAGATGGTACTACGGAACAGATAAGCGGCCCACATGCTACTCGGGCCAACATTTTGTCAAATTTTGATGAAATGCTGTCCTTTGTGTGAACTTTGCTCATTATAATGTCATTATAATACCAAAACACACCTCCATCCCGAAGGCTACCCGCCTCCAAGGTGCAACCACTCCTCCTTGAGCCTGCGCCCTGAATTTCTCGTGAACTATACCTTTAATTGTGAAGTGAGGAAAATTTACACCAATCATGATAAAGGTATGTATGACTAAAGTCACTCACACTCCACCTCGAAGAGATCAAATAGTATAAAAATAGCCCGAGAGAGGGGGGATACCTGGGGAAAACACCATCGCAAAGAATTACATCATCACTGACTTCTGGGATCAGTCGACGGGCTGAGCCTCTCTTCCCCCCCATAGGGACGCTTTTGGGTAAGACTTAGATTATACCGAGTGCCTTCTCGGGAAACTTAGAAATTTCTCTAGAGACTCTCTTTTCTACGTTTATAGCTAGGCTGTATTTTTATAACTTAGTCGCGCCTTTTGTATATGTAACAATACTTTCATTTGCACGTGCTTTGCAGACAGTGTATTTATCACCAGCAATCCTAAGAACCTGTATATCTGTGGTTTAAATAAACTGCACTGTTTAAGTAGCTAGTCATTTTAGTTTCTCACTGAACGCGACCAAAGACTCGAGAGTGGCCGTGCTAGTTCAATAGCACGACTAGACTGAAGGTGCAGTCCACTATTAATGTATCCAAAGCGTAATAGTTTAAAACTTATTAAACGCGATTGGATGGATAGTGTTGAATTGGGCACCACTCAGAATTTAAACCTAGCCGCACCTAGCCTCCCACCTCGGTGAGGAATGTTAGAACGCAAGGGGGTTTATTTTCTGCCAAAACCGCTTTGCCCCTTCTCACGCCGCACCCCGTGCAACTTGAGTGGGGATTTGCCCAGTCGGGATGGTCGATGCACTTCTGGCAAAAAGGCCCTGAAGCACCCCTCATCCCATCAGGTTTTACTCCCGCAGCTTTAAGGATGCAGAGAAACGGTATACTGTATGGGAAAAGGGACTGTTTGTGGTTAGCTTAGCATCGTGGGAGGCAGAACGTACCATCCACCAACAGCCGATAGTGCTTAGAGGCCCTTTTAAGGTAATTAACACTGTTTTAGCTGGAACACCTCCCCCTGACGGGGTGGCACAAAGAGCTTCAGTACAAAAATGGTATGCACAAATAGAACGTTATTGTGACATCCTTAAGGTATCTGAAGGCGCTATCAAGAACTTGGTTATTCAAGGGGAAGTAGCCTCAGATCGGGAAGATAACACACCCCCTGCTGTCATGCAAGTAGCCCCCCCATTTTCTGAACAATTGCAAAATGTCTGGTTTACAGATGCTTCTGCCAAACGAGAAGGCAAGAGCTGGAAATATCATGCAGTTGCACTACAGATAGACACCGATCAAAAAATAGTCACGGAAGGGGAAGGCAGTGCGCAAAGTGGGAGAATTAGTGGCTGTGCGGAGTGTTTTCCAGCATGAAGCTCAATCTACCTCTCCTGTCTATATCTATACTGATTCTTTTGCTGTTTTTAAAGGGTGCACTGAGTGGCTTCCATTCTGGGAACAGAACGGGTGGGAGGTCAATCGGGTGCCCGTGTGGCAAAAAGAAAAGTGGCAAGACATTCCAACTCTTGCTAAACAAGGGAGTTTCGCAATAGCATGGGTCGCCTCCCAGCAGGTAAATGAAACTCCAGCTAGCCGATGGAATAACAGAGCCGACGAGCTGGCCCGACTTGCCCCTTTGTGGAACGAACCAGTGGTGGAGAATTGGGAACGACCCTTAGAGTGGTTACGTGTGAAAAGAGGGCACTCAGGGGTTAAAGACCTGTATCGGGAAGCTCAATCAAGAGGTTGACCGGTCACCCGAGAACACCGAACACCGCCAGACTTGTATCTCGGCTTGTGGCCAGTGCCATACGCAGTTAGAAAAACACCCTCTTAAAGATGACCCGTTACGTGTCTGAACTGGTAAAGGGCTATGGGATGCCTGGCAAATAGACTACGTTGGCCCATTCCGAAGGTCTAACGGGAAATCTTATGTACTAGTAGGGGTGGAAATTGTGCCAGGCCTGGTGCAAGCGGAGGCTTTTTCCCGTGCCATGGGAGAAAGCACTGTTAAGGCCTTGCAACGGTGGTTCAGTACTTTCCCTAAGCCACAGTCTCTTCAGTCAGACAATGGCTCTCACTTTACTGCCAAGGTCGTACAAGATAGGGCAAAAGAAAAAGGAATTCAATGGATGTTCCACACTCCGTATTATCCTCAAGCCAACGGAATAGTGGAACGCACTAATGGTCTTCTCAAACGATTCTTCAAGCCCCATGAGTCAGGATGGGACGAGCGTCTTTGGGAAGCTGTCACACATGTCAATAGTCGATGGGGGACAAACGGGTGTCCGAAAATTACAGCCTTCTGCCCACAAGCCCCTGCAATAGTCCCGGCTACATCTGGCCTGGACCACCCCACTAAACCTTCACCTTACCCAGGACAACCAGTCCTGGTAGAGCTACCCACTATAGGGGCAGCTCCCCTAGTGTTAAGCACGCCTCTTAATAAGTATGCCTGGGTAGCGAAGGATGTCCTAGGCCAAGAACATAAAATCAATACCAGATGGATTGTCCCATCTTTTTAGTAACAGTGAAACCCGGTTCTTGAGCCGAACCGAGGACAGTTTTTCTTTTTGGTTTTAGGAGCTGCCCACCGGAGACTCCATCGCAGACTATACTGAAGATACACGTGGCTATCAATATTTTGCATTGTGTTGGTAACAATTGCTGTATTTTTTAGGATGTATTGCATATTACCCCAGAAATTGCTTTGGGCAATCATTCTCTTTGCCCTGAATCCCGGGGGAAGCTTCAGCTCCTCAAGTACTAACCTCAAAGGGGAGAATGAGTTTGTAACCTTAGGAAAATCTGTAGCCGGTGTGTTTAATCTTACTAACTGTTGGGTGTGTGGAGGACCGTTTGGCCTGGAAAGCTGGCCGTGGACCTCCGTCCCCCTTTCCCCCAAATGGCTAGTGAGCAATTACAGTGAAGTTGGAAATAATACCTACTGGGAAGCAGAAAGTATGCATCGCCTTGGCCAGTACGATGCCCAGCCCCAGGCCAATATTGCCTGAACCGCACCCAGCCAGGTGGTACTTTCGTGGGAATTAGTAGATGTGACTGGACCTTCACATAGGCAAATCATAAGCCTCCTGATAGTACTTATGTGGTGTGCGCACAACAAGCCCATGGCCTCTCAGCCAATGGTGTAGCCACGGGTGCTCGATGGGCCTGGGTGATTGAAGCAGGGCATGAGAAATCATTTTCTGGCTTCTGGTCCCCTACTAATGTGACCAGAAATGAAACTCATGAAGAGTGGCCATTTACTATAAAGCTAAAAGTAACATGAAAATGGAGGAATAACACAAGCACCTGGTCATGTCATGTTGTGGGCCGTGCCTTTTTCCTCGATTCATACGAGCCATGGCTAAATCTGACAGTCATCAACCCCCTAGGGATGGGCAATTCAACTTATTTTCAAGTGCCCTCCACTCCCACTCGTTTATTTGAAAACGGCACTAAAGCTCTAAAAGGCCACTACTGGATTTGCAGATATCGCGCATATAAAGTGCTGCCAGCACATTGGACTGGAGTATGTTATGTTGGAATAATTCGCCCCCTGTTTTTCTTACTCCCTGAAGACGGTGGTGATAATTTAGGCATTAAACTGTATGATGATCTCACACAGAGTAAGTGATCTATTCATACAGGTCTGACTGCGGGAAGTGGACAAAAGTGGGGGAAAGATGAGTGGTCCCCCCAGCGAATCACTGAACATTACAGGCCAGCCACCCGCAACCCCCATGAGTGGATTAGCGGTGCTCGAGAATCTATTTATAATCTAAACCATACAATTAGACTCCAAGCTCTTTTAGAACTTATGACTAATGAAACTGCTCGCGCCCTGGATCTATTGGCAGACCAGACCGCGCCAATGCGAACTGCCATTTTGCAACACCGCATGGTTCTCCATTACCTGCTAGCCGAGGAAGGAGGTGTTTGTGGTAAATTAAATGATCCAAACTGTTGTTTAAAAATTGATGATAATGGTCGTTAAACAAATAAGATCTGGAATAAGGAAATTGGCCCATGTCCCCGCTCAAACCTGGAAAGGCTGGGAATTTAATCCCTTCTCATGGCTTCCAGGTACCCCGTGGGTTAAGAATGTCCTGTTTTCTATGTTGTGTGGTATGGCAATGTTGTTGTTTTTACCATGCATTGTTCCCTGTTTAATACAATTAATTCAGCGCCTTGTAACCACTATGCAGTTTGTAGCCGCTCCATCACCAGACGGCGTCAAGTATGTCCGTGCAGTGTAGCAGCCAAAGTGTTCAGTTGTAGAAATTGTGTGACCAAATGCTTTTTTCCTGCTTTACGATCTTCTCTCTCTACCACCACCTCGCACCCTGAAGACAGCAACAGCAACATTTGAGCCACGGGGTGGTGTGAAAGACTGGAACTTTAAAATAATTGTCTCAAAGCTTGCTTAAGCTTCTGCAAATGCACGGCAGGCTTGCAGGAAGATAAGAAGCTTGCTTGTGTCTATTTAGCACCTTCTGCAGACCATCTTCTTGCTTGCCAGTCACCACCCAAGATTGCCATCAGCTGAAGAGGGTGTGTTGCCCCCCCAGCTGGAGAGGCTGTAGGCCTCTGGCTATCAGAGTGGAGAGACCCTGCCTAGCCTGGGGCCCACCCGAGCCTGTGTTGTTAACTCCAAAATTGCTGAAGCCAAGCACTGCCCAAACAGCAAGGGGGGGCAGGAAAAGCTTATATGGCAACCGTGTAAAATGACAATTAGCTGGGCAAAGGCCACCGTCACGCTGACTGGTCAAGCTACGGACCGACCTGGGCTACCTGGACTATAACTGGCAGGGCGACTCACCACGATTTGGGAATTGGGACCGAGACCCCCTCCCACCATCAACCACGGATCAATGGGATGCCGCTGAACTTCCGGAGGACCACCGAGACATCGTTGGGCCTGTGGTGGTGGCTCTACTCTTGCTATGCTCCATAATACTGCTTCTCTTTTCTGCCTTTCCTCTACTTCTGCCTTTACTCTGTTGCTTGTGTTAGTGACTTTTGCTGGGGAATAACAATAAACCTGCAGTGAGCAGCATCTGACATCGTTTGTGTCTAAATGTCACACCTGGAATCATTGCGAACCTCTCCTGGGCCCCATGTAGTTGGACCGGGACGTAGCACACCCTTTGTCGGCTGGCTGGGAGGATGCTCCTGGAGCTGGGGATCACGGGGCTGGGGCAGGTTAAGGCTGGTATCTCTGTACGTTAGATGGTTTGTATGAGCTCTTTGCACCGTGATGCACTCTGTTCATGCACATTCATAGGAAAAGTAACTGGAGTTGGATGGTGACACTGTTGTAGGTGTTACGGCATCTTCAGATGGGATTTGGACAGCCTACCTCCTGCAAGGATGCGCAGGTACTAGGGCATTAGTAGTAGTGGAAATTCCAGTGGGAAGCAAATGACAATTCACATGTAAGGTGACCCTACAATGCAGCGCTGGAGCAAATAGTTTATTTTGTACTCAGAAACTAAACTCTATGGCACACATTGATCTTTTGCACCCATTGAATATATTTCACAAAATCAGTTGTACATAAATCTGCCGAAAAGGTTCAGAAGTAGAGCAGAGAATGAAAGCCAACCAGCGTGTCGCAGAAATTTGTCTTTGGCTGGTCAAAGCCTGCCATGTATCTGATCCCTGAGCCTGGTTGTCTGACACCTCAGCTCCTGCTCTCAAGGTGCGTGGTCCAAAAGCAAGCAAACAAAAACCTGCTAGAAAATTTATATAAGCACGTCTTCATGTAAGCTCAGGGATAGAGAGCTTAGTGATTAATGTAGGTTGTTTCCTTCCTTCTCCCTCTTTTACCTATCTACGGACTTCAGGAGAGCTGGGATGTTCCTCCTGTGCTTAGTTGTCTTCCTCCTTTCCACCTTCCTCTCTCCTTTTATCCTTTGCTGCGGTCATGGGCTGTGTTGGTCAGAGCGTATTTGTAGGATAATCCTTACGGACTCTCAGCAATCCTTGGGCTCTTTGCTTTCCTGGCCCCAGCATAAATCACAGCATCACCGAATGGCTGAGGTTGGGAGGGACCTCTCGAGGTCCTCTAGGCCAGGCCCCTGCTCAAGGAGGGTCAGCTAGAGCAGGCTGTCCAGGACTGTGTGCAGTTGGGTTTGGAGTATCTTCAGAGATGGAGACTCCACAACCTCTCTGGGCAACCTGAGCCACCCTAGACCAACACCCTTCCTGAGGAGGTGAAAGACAAGTCAGCAGCACGTTATCAGTGATATCTGACAAGGAGAGGAAGGAACTACCATCTGCATATGGGCATGGAGAAAAGGGAAAAAAAAGAAGCGAAGCTCCTCTACTCTCAGCGACAAGGTCTGATTTCCTTGCCCATGGGCTGTTATCCAACCTGCCCCTCGCAGTGGCCAGGGCAAGGACTCCCTTGCCCTGGAGAGTAAACTGCCCTGGAGAGTAAACCAGCTGGAGGCTCTGCTGACCCCTTTCTCCCTTTAATCTGAGGAGAAGGTGCTCTGAGGGACAGAGCTGGAAAACAACTAGAGAAGGAAGCAGGACGGACGCTGCACAGGACATGTGGTGATGCTGCTAGCGGTGAAGGCTCCTGAACCTTTTACACCCAGGATGTGAAGTGGGGCTTATTACCGGGGGCAGGCGCTGTCAAACAGAAAAACCTGTTTCCCACTGTAGAGTTGGGTCAACCTGTTCTCCAGCTGCCCCAGCGTGAGGAGGCTTGACTAACGTCCTTGTTATTCTCTGACAATGACCCCCCAAGCCTTTCCTGAGGTTGTTGTCTACCTCGCAGCAGGCACCCGACCAGATGTAGCTGGGTATATTAACCCTCCCATGTTGGCGATATAGTTGTTCCCAGGCACGGCGCCCACGATGACGTAGGTGGTTTACAGCCCCTGGGTCTTCTTGATCATCAGTTTGCTGCTCATAGTGCTTCCAGGCACCGCCGTTGAGTTTCTCATTCTGGGGGATTATGTTGGTGAGGGTGAAGGTAGCTGTCCTGCTGTTGGAGTCGTTATGATGGCCGCTGGGGTTCAAATGGCCACGGTTCAAACCCGTCAGGTTCTTGTAGTCTTGTAGGATAGCTTGGCTGTCACTGAGATTTTTCTAAGCTTGACGTGGAATTTATTTAAGAGGGTCCACTCTTTTTCCATAGTTTGGGAGATAACTTTAGATCCAAGAGCTTGAACAAGTAAGAAGAGGAAAAGGTGTTAGTATTGGGGATGGGAGTAATGGAGCAGGCTGCCCTGGAGCAGAAGTCTCTGAGTGCTGAGAAACCATTTCTTGTCATCTCAGTCTCAGAAAATGCATGAACCAGAGAGAAATTCTAAAGCTGCTCCTCCCAGAGGCACACAAGATAAAAAAAAATAAAAATAAAAAGCTCAGAATTTGACTGCTCTCGATTTGAGTTGTGACCTTTGAAACCCAGCCTGCAGTGGGAATGTGGGTGGACGCATGAGACAATGAGCATTTTCCACTCTCAGGTTTGAAAGGTGACTTTGGTGAGACACCTCCCCTGCCACAGCTGGTTCCCTTTCCTCCCCTCTCCACATCCCGCCTCTGCCCAGGGCTCTCCCTAGTCCTGCATCTAAGCATGTTATCATCAGCCCTGGCCTTTCCTCCATTCAGCCCCGTTTCCATAAGAGCTCTCTCAGTCCCCATGACAGATTTTCATGCCTTTGTTACTCCAATCTGACAACACCCTTGAGTTTTACAAGCTTATGGAAAACAAGCACACAGATGTCCTCTTTGAAGGTCTTAAGGAGTCCTTGAAGGTGGCCAGGGTGAGATGAGGATGAGCAGAAGAGCCATGGAGCCCTACCAGGAGGAGATGAGGAGGACTGGGGCCCTTCTGCTCTTCCCCTGCTTCACCCCTCTCTCGGGAAGACGTTTATGTGGTTGATGCAGGTGTACCACACTTCTGAAACATCAGTGATTGACTCTTACCTGGGAGCAAATAAGCTGTGTCAAGGACGACGCAAAACAGCTCAGGGTGGAGATGAGAGCCCAGCACAGCTGGTCCCTCAAATCTACCTGCAGTTGGATGTCTTTTCCCCATCGTTTGGTCCCCCACCACAGCATGGGACAGGGAGGGGTGTCATTGGACTTAATGTAACGTAAATTAATGTAATGTAGTATAATGTTCCTGTAAGGTCAATGCGGAAAAATGGGCACCTTTAGGATATGACTCATCTCATCCTCCTGCTGATGTCTCAAAGGCATCAGAGGAATCGTGTGCTGAAGGTGTTTGATGTTAGATGAGAGGAATCCCATCCAGTGGGTCCATTTGCATGTGTGTGTCGTGGGAGGAAAAATAATTGTTTGCTTAAAGGCTGCAGTTCATCTTTTAATGACTGGAGGGTGATGCACTGTAGGAGAGGACACTCACCTGGGGTTCAACCAGCCATGTTTGAGGTCTCTTTCCAGGTGCAGGATTGTAGATGTAAGCGGAGTATACAGGAATACGCAGGGTCCTGTTGTACAGGGTGGCAAAGTAATACTGGTTCCCGTAACGCTGGCAGATCCTGGCTGGGTTCTGCGGATCCAGGGCTTGATTTGGGGGGGTTTGCCGGAAGAAAAACTGAGGGCATGAACTTTGAAAGGATGGCACCACCTCGCTGCGTCCCAGCCAGAGGCAGGTCGCTGAGACCTGCAGAAGCAGCAGCAACAGCATCGCAGGGAGGATTTCAAGTGCTTTTACTCACCTGTAGAGCAAATGCAGAGAGACACTTAACTTGGAGAAAGCTCATCATGGCCTGGAGTCATGTTTGGGCTTGTGGGAGAAGGCCGGCAGAGGAGGGCACTATGAGAGACCAAGGAGGGGACAACTTCAGTCCTCCTGGATATGGAAAAATCAACAATCAACAGGGGAATAAAGGTGAGATCTAAAATAGCCCAGAGGAGGCGGCAGTGGGAGAAGTCAGCCCCTCTGAGGAGTGATCCAAACCCACCCCATGCCTAATCAGCTCACACAGCAAAGTTTTCTTGGAACTGAGGCATGCTGTTGGGACAAGGCCACCTTTTCCAGCCTACCTGTGTTGGCCACGAGCTCAGCAGGAAGGCAGAGTCCTGAATGCCAGCACCAACAGGGTTGCTTTTGGTTTTGTTTTGGAGTTCTTTTCATCGGCACTGGAGAAAAAAGCCTGCAGCAACCCAGCGGTTCCTCCATTCTGCTCTGAGGACCTTCCCACAGCAGAGGACCTGCAGGTGGGCACATGCTTTGCCCAGCCACCTGCAATGCTGCGCTGGGCTTTAGTCTTGCGGCGTCTTGAAAGGGAAATAATAGTGATGCTGTGCTTCCTATATATCCCTGTCCCCATCCAAGTTCACACAGACGTGCAGCTCTTCCATAACTCCTCTGTGCTTGCAGCAGGACTAACCTCTGCTGAAGTTAGGTCAGATGTTTAACCCAAAGTGATCCAGCTTGAGGTCCTGGCTTTCAGACAGGTGACATTGGGAAAGCTGTGCCCTGCTGCTCAGCTTGCATTTTTGGGGCGTCCAACTCCAGACAATGAGCTTACAGAGCGAGAAGAGGCCGAGCAGACGGTAGCAGCAAGCACAAGGGGTGACGTCTCTGTCTCACCAGCACCCTGGCTGCTGCTATAGCAATATTGAGGGGCACAGGATTCCTGCTGACCCCCATCTTTAGCTTTGCTGATTGTTTTTCCTGCACAGTAAAAGGCGCTGGTGCAGGAATTTCTATTTCTTGAACAGAAACAGGTCCTATTTTGTCTTACTCAGGTGTTGGCATGATTTTCAGGAGTCAGCAAGATGTTTCTGTTTGGAGAATCATAGAATCATAGAATCTTCATGCCACTAGAGCATGCCCTCAAGCAGATCAACACTCCCACCTAGTTTGGTGTCATCTGCAAACTTACTGAGGGTGCACTCAATCCCCTCATCCAGATCATTGATAAAGATATTGAACAAAACCGGCCCCAAAACTGAGCCCCAAGGGACACCACTGGTGACCAGTCACCAAGAGGCTTTCACCCCATTAATCACATCTCTCTGGGCACGGCCATCCAGCCAGTTTTTAACCCAGCAAAGAGTACACTTGTCCATGCCATGATTCGCCAGCTTCTCCAGGAGAATGCTGTGGCGGACGGTGTCAAAGGCCTTCCCAAAGTCCAGATAGACAATGTCCACATTCTTCCCCGCATCCAGAAGGCGGGTCACATGGTCATAGAAAGAGATACAGGTTGGGAAAGCAGGACCTCCCTTTCCTAAGCCCATGCTGGCTGGCCCTGATCCCTTGGCCGCCCTGCACTTGCCGTGAGAGCTCACTCAAGATGATCCTCTCCATGATCTTTCCTGGTACCCAGGTCAGGCTGACAGGCCTGTAGTTCCCCAGATCCTCCTTCCGAGCCTTCTTGTAGATGGGCGTCACATTAGCCACCCTCCAGTCATCTGGTACCTCCCCTGTTGACCAGGATTGCTGATAAATGATGGAGAGGGGCTTGGTGAGCTCTCCCGCCAGCTCCCTGAGTACTCTTGGGTGAATCCCATCCGGCCCCATAGACTTATGTGCGTCTAGGTGCAGAAGCAGATCATTGACTACTTCCTCCTGGATTATGGGTGGGTTGTTCTGCTCTCCATCCTTATCTTCCAGCTCAGGAGGCTGAGCACCCTGGGGATAGCTGGTCTGACTATTGAAGACGGAGGCAAAGAAGGCATTATGTATCTCAGCCTTCTCCTCGTCATTGGTAACAACTTTCTCCACCGCATCCAGTAAGGGGTGGACATTCTCCCTGGCTTTCTTTTTGTTGCTGTATTTAGAGAAGCTTTTTTTGTTGTCCTTAATGTTAGTGGCCAAGTTGAGCTCCAGCTGGGCTTTTGCCTTCCTAATTTTCTCTCTGTATAACCTAACGAGATCTCTCTACTCCTCCTGAGTTGCCTGTCCCTTCTTCCAAAGGTGGTAAACCCTCCTTGTGTTCCGAAGTCCCATCAGAAGTTCCTTATTCATCCAGACTGGCCATTTTCCCCGCCCTTTAGACTTGCGACACTTGGGGACAGCCTGCTCCTGGGCCTTTAAGATTTCCTTCTTGCAGAGCGTCCAGCCTTCCTGGACCCCTTTGCCCTTCAGGACTGTCTCCCAAGGGACTCTCTCAACCAGTGTCCTGAACAAGCCAAAGTCCGCCCTCCGGAAGTCCAAGGTGGAGGTTTTGCACTAGTCCTTCTCTGTTTGCCAACAGTAGGTCTAGCAAGGCACCTCCCCTGGTAGGCTCCCCTACCAGTTGTGTCAGGAAGTTATCTTCCATGTGCTCGAGGAACCCCCTAGCCTGCCACCTCTCTGCTGTGTTATATTTCCAGCAGATACCCGGCAGGTTGAAGTCCCCAACCAGAACAAGGGCTGGCGATTGCGAGACTTCAGCCAGACGCTTTTAGAAGACTTCATCTGTCTCCTCATCCTGGCCGGGTGGTCTGTAGCATACTCCCAGCACAACATCTACCTTATTTGCCTTCCCCTCAACCTTACCCATAAACACTCGACTTTATCATCACTGGAATCTAGCTCTACACAATCAAAACACTCCCTAATGTACAGGGCCACACTCCCGCCTCTCCTTCCTTGCCTATCCCTTCTGAAGAGCTTGTAGCCATTCATCGCAGCATTCCAGTCGTGACAGTCATCCCACCATGTCTCCGTGATGGCAACTACATCATAGCTGTCCTGCTGCACAATGCCTTCCAGCTCATCCCGCTGGTTGCCCGTGCTACGTGCATTTGTGTAGATGCACTTGAGCTGGGCTACCGATTTCGCCCCCATCTTTGGCCCTTTATCCCTAGGCTCATTACTAGTGGGCCTGGTTTTATCCCCTTCCCCCTTCGGTACTAGTTTAAAGCCCTGTCCATGAGCCTTGCAAACTCTTGGCCTAGTACCCTTTTCCCCTTTTGGGATAGGCTCTTCCCATTCTTAGCGAGCAGGCCGGGTGTCCTGCAGATCAAACTATGGTCACTGAACCCAAAGCCCTGCTCGTAGCACCAGTTTCGGAGCCAGGTGTTGATCCGTCCGATTTCCTTGTTCACCCATTCATCAGTCCCCAAAACTGGAAGGGCAGAGGAGAACATAATTTGTGCTCCGGAGAAAAGTGCTCCAAAATTCCCTGTGATGCTGGCAGCAATGCAGAGTGCTGTATCTTCTTTCAGATGCACCGCAGGCTTTGGGATAGCAGTGGATTTCCATTTTCATTGCTAGTCATTGGGGCGGACGGGTTTTGAAATATCTGGCATTTAAAATAAGGCAGGCAGGACAAGCAGCTAAAAGGATTCATGGGAGAGAAAGCTGTTATGGCCTCCAAAACAGAAACCCACCTTTAGCTGGGGAAACGTCTGAGCTGAGGACCACTGGAGACTTGGAAAGTCACCCTGCACATTTCCCCTTTTCTTATTCTTGTCCCTGACCCTCACGTATTTGTTTCCATTGGATTCAGGGTATTGACCTAGGGATACCCTTGCTCTGACCCAAGACATCTGGTTCGTTATCTCTTTACTAGGGCTGGATCCGGAATATGGTGACCTGTAAGCTGAAAACTGAGAAGTGTGAACCACAAAAAGTGACTTTTTCTGGTACTCTCCAGAGCGTGACAGTATCTGCCCCAGCTCAGGCAGAAAAGTTACTGAAAAGTCCTTCTTTTGCACCACCCCCTGCATGAGCTTAAAATATATCTAACTTAATTTCAGATATATAGAAACCAACCTACCGTGTGAAAGAGCAGCACACAAATAGTATTTTTATGCACAGGACCCCGCTCAGCAGCCCCAAAGTGGTAGAGGATTTTCAAAAGCCTCCGCTGCAGCCTGAAACTGGCCGTGACCTTGGGGCGGTTTATATAAGATTTCCAAGAAGGCAGAATTGCACATAATTCCGTTTTGTTAGATTTCTCAAATGGGGTTTAGAGGAAGTTTGTCCAGGGGTGGAGCCAGGACCTCTGTTTTTGCAGAGGTCTTTTGCGAGGTCATGGGCAGAGTTATGGCACTCACAAGCGCCCCAAGTCTCTTATTCAACAGTTTGATGTGAATTTTCCAGGTGATTTGGCAACAGAAACTTAACTCTGCAAGGTGTTTTATGGCATTTCTGATAACCTTGAATCAAGTGTTCCCTCCAGTGGTGAGCCAAACTCTGTCAGTGTGCCAAAGCAAAACTGTGAATCTACCCTTTCCCAACGTTGCACATGGAAGAGGGTACAAACCCAACGCTCGTCAGTGTGGTGCATGTCATAATCAATAGGCAATAATTCATAAGATAAGCGGTGTTGCCAGATCAGGTGTAAAGGAGTGCCTGGCTGCACTCCCTGCTCTCAGGTCAGGAGGGGACTCTGCACCCAACATCTTCAGGGCATCTTGTACAACCTTTGTCAGACGCCTGTGTAGCAGACAGGGGCATCCAGATACAACCCGATGCCTGGGGTTGGCTCTAAGCCAACCAAGACCTTGCTGGAGCCTAGGGAATAATTCATCCTCAAAGAGACGTCCAAGACAGGCAGGAGAAATTGCAATCATCAAGATGAATAATTTAAAAAAACCAAGACAGGATCTGTTTTCCTCCAATTGGACATCTCAGTTCACCATCAGGCGTCTCCTTGTGCATCTGTTCCCAAGGCTTCCCATGCTTATTGTTTCCCTCAAGCATCCTTGGCCACGTCCGACATTTGGCTTGGGCAGCAGGTGAGCAGCAGCAACACTGCCACCACCCACCAGGTTTTAGTGACTTTTCCAGAAGGGTGACACATTGCCAGCACTGCCGAGGCCTTCAGATCTAACGGGATCTGGGAGATCAGCTCCTGGGAGTGCCAGTTCATAGTGGGGTAGTTTATTCCCTTTGGGAAGAGCATTCCTTTTCTGAGGTTTTGATCCGAGCACCACCACAAGTGAATTTTTTTCCTGGAGCACACCTGATTTTATTTTTTCACAGACCAGGGATTAGCTCGTGTGGTGACAATTTCCCAGCTTCTTCCAGTCTCTTCTGCCTCTAAGTGTCTCTCTCATCCTCTCTGGTTCTTTACTTTTCTACGCTTTCCCAAGTCATTCCTTCTATCTTTGCCCTCCCTAATACAGAATATAAAGAGCTGCAAAATACAGTGCAGGCATCAGCTCTAATTTTCTCCTTGGAGGGTGATGTTAGAGCTCAGCAAGTGCAGTCCACCCTGTGAAAGACTGGAACTTTCAAATGATTGGCCGCCGTCACGCTGACTGGTCAAGCTATGGACCGACCTGGGCTACCTGGACTATAACTGGCACGGCGACCCACCACAATTTGGGAATTGGGACCGAGACCCCCCCCACCATCAACCACGGATCAACAGGACGCCGCTGAACTTCCGGAGGACCGCCGAGACGTCGTCGGGCCTGTGGTGGTGACTCTACTCTTGCTACGCTCCGTAATACTGCTTATACTCGGGCCCGGAGTGTTTTTAACAACTGGCAATCACCGTGCTCCTTGGTCCCTAACTCAGAGGGCAGCCTGTTGGGCTGGAGGTCTCAATCCCTTAGAATGGGGAGATTCTCCCGCTATTACGGGATTGGTTGATCAATTGGTAGAAAATGTGCAAAAAGCAGCATGCTTACAAATGATGCATGACCGGGAGCTTAAGCCCTGACAAGAATCCCCCATGATGATGCTGGTTGATCCTGAACGGATGACTCCCTTGATAAGGGGCCTCCCTGAATCTTTAAAACCTATTGGCATTCAATTGCAGGGTACAATTAAAGCAGTACCCCACAGCGAAAGGGTCACGGCTGCACTGGAAGTGCAGTGGACTATCGGAGATTAAATGCAAATACTGGCCCACTAACCGCTGCGGTGCCAAACGCTGCTGATCTCATAGCCACTATTCAGGAGCAAGCACACCCTATTGTGGCAACCCTTGATGTTAAGGATATGTTTTTTATGGTCCCTTTGCAACCTGAGGACCAAAATCGTTTTGCTTGTACCTGGGAAGGACATCAGTTTACGTTTACACGACTCCCTCTAGGATACAAGCATTCTCCCACGTTAGCCCATCATGCTTTAGCAAGAGAATTAGAACAAATCTCACCAGAGGAAGGAGTTAGAATTTACCAATACATAGATGACGTGTGAATAGGAGGGAGACAGGTGGAAAAGGTTCAAAACCCACAAAATGATATTATTGTTCATCTGGAGAATTTGGGATTAAAAATCCCACCTGAAGAAATCCAGACCCCCTCTAATGAGGTCAAATACTTAGGAATTTGGTGGAAAGGGGGAATGACATGCATCCCTAAAGATACCCTTTCCACGCTAGATCAGGTAAAGGTGCCTGAGTCAAAGAAGGAACTGCAGCATGCATTAGGGTTACTTGTATGCTGAAGAAAACATATCCCAGACTTTTCTATGATTGCAAGACCACTCTATGATTTATTGTGAAAAGGCGCATCCTGGGACGGGACTCCAGTCCACGAGGAAGCTTTGCAGCTTTTGGTATTTGAGGCAGCTCATCAGCAGGCCCTTGGCCCAATACATCCTACTGACCCCGTGAAAATTGAGTAGGGATTTGCCCAGTCGGGATGGTCGATGCACTTCTGGCAAAAAGGCCCTGAAGCACCCCTCATCCCATCGGGTTTTACTCCCGCAGCTTTAAGGATGCAGAGAAACGGTATAGTGTATGGGAAGAGGGACTGTTTGTGGTTAGCTTAGCATTGCGGGAGGCAGAACGTACCATCCACCAACAGCCGATAGTGCTTAGAGGCCCTTTTAAGGTAATTAACACTGTTTTAGCTGGAACACCTCCCCCTGACGGGGTGGCACAAAGAGCTTCAGTACAAAAATGGTATGCACAAATAGAACGTTATTGTGACATCCTTAAGGTATCTGAAGGCGCTATCAAGAACTTGGTTATTCAAGGGGAAGTAGCCTCAGATCGGGAAGATAACACACCCCCTGCTGTCATGCAAGTAGCCCCCCCATTTGCTGAACAATTGCAAAATGTCTGGTTTACAGATGCTTCTGCCAAACGAGAAGGCAAGAGCTGGAAATATCATGCAGTTGCACTACAGATAGACACCGATCAAAAAATAGTTCCAGTGCTCTGTCACCCTCACCGTAAAGAAGTTTTTCCGTGTATTTGAACGGAACTTCCTATGTTCTAACTTGTGCCCATTGCCCCTTGTCCTGTCACTGGGAACCATTGAAAAGAGCCTGGCTCCATCCTCCTTAAGCCCACCCTTTAGATACTTGTAAACATTAATCAGGTTCCCCCTCAACCTTCTCTTCTCCAGGCTAAAGAGTCCCAGCTCTTTCAGCCTTTCCTCATAAGGGAGATGCTCCAATCCCATAATCATCTTAGTTGCCCTTCGCTGGACTCGCTCCAGCAGTTCACTGTCCCTCTTGAACTGGGGAGCCCAAAACTGGACACAGTATTCCAGTTGTGGCCTCACCAGTGCAGAGTAGAGGGGGAGAATGACCTCCCTCGACCTACTGGCCACGCTCTTCCCTATGCAGCCCAGGATTCCGTTGGCCTTTTTGGCAACAAGGGCACACTGCTGGCTCATGGATAATTTGCTGTCTACTAGGACCCCCAGGTCCTTCTGCTCAGAGCTGCTTCCCAGCAGGTCCACCCCTAACCTATACTGGTGCTTAGCATTCTTCCTCCCCAGGTGCAGGACCTTGCACTTGCCTTTGTTGAACCTCATTAGGTTCTTCTCTGCCCAGCTCTCCAGCCTGTCCAGGTCACGCTGGATGGCAGCACGGCCCTCTGGGGTGTTGGCCACCCCTCCCAGTTTGGTATCATCAGCAAATTTGCTGAGGATACACTCTATCCCCTCATCCAGGTCATTAATGAATATATTGAACAAAATTGGACCAAGTATTGACCCCTGGGGGACACCACTGGTTACAGGCCTCCAACTAGACTCTGTGCCGCTGATCACAACCCTCTGAGTTCTGTCACTCAGCCAGCTCTCAATCCACCTTGCTGTCACCTCATCTAACCCATACTCTCTCAGCTTCCTAATGAGGATGTTATGGGAGACAGTGTCAAAAGCCTTGCTGAAGTCAAGGTAGATGACATCTACAGCTCTCCCCTCATCCAGCCAACCCGTTATAACATCACAGAAAGCTATCAGATTGGTCAGGCATGATTTACCCTTGGTAAATCCATGTTGACCGCTTCCAATAACTTCCTGTTGCTCTACGTGTTTGGAGACGACATCCAGAATGAGTTGCTCCATTACTTTCCCAGGGACAGAGGTGAGACTAACCGGTCTGTAGTTCCCCGGGTCCTCCTTCCTGCCTTTTTTGAAGATTGGAGTGATGTCAGCCTTCCTCCAGTCCTCAGGCACCTCTCCTGTTCCCCGTGACCTTGCAAAGACGATGGAGAGCGGTCTAGCAATAACATCTGCCAGCTCTCTCAGCACTCACGGGTGCATCCCGTCAGGGCCCATGGACTTGTGAATGTCCAGCTTGGCCAAGTGGTCTCTGACCCGGTCCTCCTCAATTGAGGGAAAGCCTTCCTCTCTCCTGACCTTCCCCCTTGCCTCCAGGGTATGGGATTCGTGAGGGACAGCTTTAGCGGTGAAGACCAAAGCAAAGAAGGCATTCAGTAACTCTGCCTTCTCTGTGTCTTCCACCACTAGGGCACCCGTCTCGTTCATCAGTGGGCCTATATTTTCCCTAGTCTTCCTTTTTCTGTTGATATACTGGAAAAATCTCTTCTTATTGTCTTTAACTGCAGTGGCCAAGCTGAGTTCTGATTGAGCTTTGGCCCTTCTAATTTTCCCCCTAGTTAGCTTTGTTATATCTTGATAATCCTCATAAGTTGCTAAACCCCTTTTCCAGAGAATGTAAGCTTTCCTTTTTTTCCTGAGGTCCAGCCAAACCTCTCTATTTAGCCAGGCTGGTCTTCTTCCCCGACGGCTTGTTTTTCGAGACATGGGGATGGCCTTCTCCTGTGCTACTAAGAGCACCTGCTTGAAGTACGACCAGCCTTCCTGGGCACCTTTGCTCTTCAAAACTGCCTCCCAAGGGACACTCTCAACCATGCTCTTAAACAGGTTAAAGTCTGCCCTTCGGAAATCCAAGGTGGCAGTTCTGCTGGCTCCCCGCCTTGCTTCACCAAGAATTGAGAATTCTATCATTTCATGGTCACTCTGCCCAAGACGACCCCCAACCTTTGCATCCCCCACAAGACCTTCTCTGTTAACAAACAGCAGGTCCAGTAGGGCACTTCCCCTAGTTGGTTCCTTCACCAGCTGTGTTAGGAAGTTGTCTTCCACACGCTCCAGGTACCTCCGGGACTGTTCCCTCTCTGCTGTGTAGTATTTCCAGCAGACATCTGGGAAGTTGAAGTCCCCCACAAGAACAAGGGCAGATGATCGCGAGACCTCCGTATTGTCCTCAAGCCAATGGAATAGTGGAACGCGCTAATGGTCTTCTCAAACGATTCTTCAAGCCCCATGAGTCAGGATGGGACGAGCGTCTTTGGGAAGCTGTCACACACGTCAATAGTTGATGGGGGACAAACGGGTGTCCGAAAATTACAGCCTTCTGCCCACAAGCCCCTGCAATAGTCCCGGCTACATCTGGCCTGGACCACCCCACTAAACCTTCACCTTACCCAGGACAACCAGTCCTGGTAGAGCTACCTACTATAGGGGCAGCTCCCCTAGTGTTAAGCACGCCTCTTAATAAGTATGCCTGGGTAGCGAAGGATGTCCTAGGCCAAGAACATAAAATCAATACCAGATGGATTGTCCCATCTTTTTAGTAACAGTGAAACCCGGTTCTTGAGCCGAACCGAGGACAGTTTTTCTTTTTGGTTTTAGGAGCTGCCCACCGGAGACTCCATCGCAGACTATACTGAAGATACACGTGGCTATCAATATTTTGCATTGTGTTGGTAACAATTGCTGTATTTTTAGGATGTATTGCATATTACCCCAGAAATTGCTTTGGGCAATCATTCTCTTTGCCCTGAATCCCGGGGGAAGCTTCAGCTCCTCAAGTACTAACCTCAAAGGGGAGAATGAGTTTGTAACCTTAGGAAAATCTGTAGCCGGTGTGTTTAATCGTACTAACTGTTGGGTGTGTGGAGGACCGTTTGGCCTGGAAAGCTGGCCGTGGACCTCCGTCCCCCTTTCCCCCAAATGGCTAGTGAGCAATTACAGTGAAGTTGGAAATAATACCTACTGGGAAGAAGAAAGTATGCACCTCCTTGGCCAGTACGATGCCCAGCCCCAGGCCAATATTGCCTGAACCGCACCCAGCCAGGTGGTACTTTCGTGGGAATTAGTAGATGTGACTGGACCTTCACATAGGCAAATCATAAGCCTCCTGATAGTACTTATGTGGTGTGCGCACAACAAGCCCATGGCTTCGCAGCCAATGGTGTAGCCACAGGTGCTCGATGGGCCTGGGTGATTGAAGCAGGGCATGAGAAATCATTTTCTGGCTTCTGGTCCCCTACTAATGTGACCAGAAATGAAACTCATGGAGAGTGGCCATTTACTATAAAGCTAAAAGTAGCATGGAAATGGAGGAATAACACAGGTACCTGGTCATGTCATGTTGTGGGCTGTGCCTTTTTCCTCGATTCATACGAGCCATGGCTAAATCTGACAGTCCTCAACCCCCTAGGGATGGGCAATTCAACTTATTTTCAAGTGCCCTCCACTCCCACTGGTTTATTTGAAAACGGCACCAAAGCTCTAAAAGGCCACTACTGGATTTGCAGACATCACGCATATAAAGTGCTGCCAGCAAATTGGACTGGAGTATGTTATGTTGGAATAATTCGCCCCCTGTTTTTCTTACTCCCTGAAGACGGTGGTGATAATTTAGGCGTTAAACTGTATGATGATCTCACACAGAGTAAGTGATCTATTCATACAGGTCTGACTGCGGGAAGTGGACAAAAGTGGGGGAAAGATGAGTGGCCCCCCCAGCGAATCACTGAACATTACAGGCCAGCCACCCGGAACCCCCATGAGTGGATTAGCGGTGCTCGAGAATCTATTTATAATCTAAACCATACAATTAGACTCCAAGCTCTTTTAGAACTTATGACTAATGAAACTGCTCGCGCCCTGGATCTATTGGCAGACCAGACCGCGCCAATGCGAACTGCCATTTTGCAACACCGCATGGTTCTCCATTACCTGCTAGCCGAGGAAGGAGGTGTTTGTGGTAAATTAAATGATCCAAACTGTTGTTTAAAAATTGATGATAATGGTCGTTAAACAAATAAGATCTGGAATAAGGAAATTGGCCCATGTCCCCGCTCAAACCTGGAAAGGCTGGGAATTTAATCCCTTCTCATGGCTTCCAGGTACCCCATGGGTTAAGAATGTCCTGTTTTCTATGTTGTGTGGTATGGCAATGTTGTTGTTTTTACCATGCATTGTTCCCTGTTTAATACAATTAATTCAGCGCCTTGTAACCACTATGCAGTTTGTAGCCGCTCCATCACCAGACGGTGTCAAGTATGTCCGTGCAGTGTAGCAGCCAAAGTGTTCAGTTGTAGAAATTGTGTGACCAAATGCTTTTTTCCTGCTTTACGATCTTCTCTCTCTACCACCACCTCGCACCCTGAAGACAGCAACAGCAACATTTGAGCCACGGGGTGGTGTGAAAGACTGGAACTTTAAAATAATTGTCTCAAAGCTTGCTTAAGCTTCTGCAAATGCACGGCAGGCTTGCAGGCAGATAAGAAGCTTGCTTGTGTCTATTTAGCACCTTCTGCAGACCATCTTCTTGCTTGCCAGTCACCACCCAAGATTGCCATCAGCTGAAGAGGGTGTGTTGCCCCCCCAGCTGGAGAGGCTGTAGGCCTCTGGCTATCAGAGTGGAGAGACCCTGCCTAGCCTGGGGCCCACCCGAGCCTGTGTTGTTAACTCCAAAATTGCTGAAGCCAAGCACTGCCCAAACAGCAAGGGGGGGCAGGAAAAGCTTATATGGCAACCGTGTAAAATGACAATTAGCTGGGCAAAGGCCACCGTCACGCTGACTGGTCAAGCTACGGACCGACCTGGGCTACCTGGACTATAACTGGCAGGGCGACTCACCACGATTTGGGAATTGGGACCGAGACCCCCTCCCACCATCAACCACGGATCAATGGGATGCCGCTGAACTTCCGGAGGACCACCGAGACATCGTTGGGCCTGTGGTGGTGGCTCTACTCTTGCTATGCTCCATAATACTGCTTCTCTTTTCTGCCTTTCCTCTACTTCTGCCTTTACTCTGTTGCTTGTGTTAGTGACTTTTGCTGGGGAATAACAATAAACCTGCAGTGAGCAGCATCTGACATCGTTTGTGTCTAAATGTCACACCTGGAATCATTGCGAACCTCTCCTGGGCCCCATGTAGTTGGACCGGGACGTAGCACACCCTTTGTCGGCTGGCTGGGAGGATGCTCCTGGAGCTGGGGATCACGGGGCTGGGGCAGGTTAAGGCTGGTATCTCTGTACGTGAGACGGTTTGTATGAGCTCTTTGCACCGTGATGCACTCTGTTCATGCACATTCATAGGAAAAGTAACTGGAGTTGGATGGTGACACTGTTGTAGGTGTTACGGCATCTTCAGATGGGATTTGGACAGCCTACCTCCTGCAAGGATGCGCAGGTACTAGGGCATTAGTAGTAGTGGAAATTCCAGTGGGAAGCAAATGACAATTCACATGTAAGGTGACCCTACAATGCAGCGCTGGAGCAAATAGTTTATTTTGTACTCAGAAACTAAACTCTATGGCACACATTGATCTTTTGCACCCATTGAATATATTTCACAAAATCAGTTGTACATAAATCTGCCGAAAAGGTTCAGAAGTAGAGCAGAGAATGAAAGCCAACCAGCGTGTCGCAGAAATTTGTCTTTGGCTGGTCAAAGCCTGCCATGTATCTGATCCCTGAGCCTGGTTGTCTGACACCTCAGCTCCTGCTCTCAAGGTGCGTGGTCCAAAAGCAAGCAAACAAAAACCTGCTAGAAAATTTATATAAGCACGTCTTCATGTAAGCTCAGGGATAGAGAGCTTAGTGATTAATGTAGGTTGTTTCCTTCCTTCTCCCTCTTTTACCTATCTACGGACTTCAGGAGAGCTGGGATGTTCCTCCTGTGCTTAGTTGTCTTCCTCCTTTCCACCTTCCTCTCTCCTTTTATCCTTTGCTGCGGTCATGGGCTGTGTTGGTCAGAGCGTATTTGTAGGATAATCCTTATGGACTCTCAGCAATCCTTGGGCTCTTTGCTTTCCTGGCCCCAGCATAAATCACAGCATCACCGAATGGCTGAGGTTGGGAGGGACCTCTCGAGGTCCTCTAGGCCAGGCCCCTGCTCAAGGAGGGTCAGCTAGAGCAGGCTGTCCAGGACTGTGTGCAGTTGGGTTTGGAGTATCTCCAGAGATGGAGACTCCACAACCTCTCTGGGCAACCTGAGCCACCCTAGACCAACACCCTTCCTGAGGAGGTGAAAGACAAGTCAGCAGCACGTTATCACTGATATCTGACAAGGAGAGGAAGGAACTACCATCTGCATATGGGCATGGAGAAAAGGGAAAAAAAAAGAAGCGAAGCTCCTCTACTCTCAGCGACAAGGTCTGATTTCCTTGCCCATGGGCTGTTATCCAACCTGCCCCTCGCAGTGGCCAGGGCAAGGACTCCCTTGCCCTGGAGAGTAAACTGCCCTGGAGAGTAAACCAGCTGGAGGCTCTGCTGACCCCTTTCTCCCTTTAATCTGAGGAGAAGGTGCTCTGAGGGACAGAGCTGGAAAACAACTAGAGAAGGAAGCAGGACGGACGCTGCACAGGACATGTGGTGATGCTGCTAGCGGTGAAGGCTCCTGAGCCTTTTACACCCAGGATGTGAAGTGGGGCTTAATGCCGGGGGCAGGCGCTGTCAAACAGAGAAACCTGGTTCCCACTGTAGAGTTGGGTCAACCTGTTCTCCAGCTGCCCCAGCGTGAGGAGCTCGACCACATTCTTGTCGTTCTCGGCAATGACTGCCCAAGCCTTCCTGTGGCTGTTGTCTACCTCGCAGCAGGCACTCGACCAGATGTAGCTGGGTTTATTAACCCTCCCGTTGGCGATATAGTTGTTCCCAGGCACGGCGCCCACGATGACGTAGGTGGTTTTACAGCCCTGGGTCTTCTTGATCATCGTTTGCTGCTCATAATTGTTCCAGGCACCGCCGTTGAGTTTCTCATTCTGGGGGATTATGTTGGTGAGGGTGAAGGTAGCTGTCCTGCTGTTGGAGTCGTTATGATGGCTGCTGGGGTTCAAATGTCCACGGTTCAAACCCGTCAGGTTCTTGTAGTCTTTGAGGATAGCTTGGCTGTCACTGAGTTTTTCTAAGCTGACGTGGAAATTATTTAAGAGGGTCCATTCTCTTTCCATAGTTGGGGGATAAGTTGGACCCATCAGCTTGAACAAGAAGAGGAAAAGGTGTTAGTATTGGGGATGGGAGTAATGGAGCAGGCTGCCCTGGAGCAGAAGTCTCTGAGTGCTGAGAAACCATTTTTTGTCATCTCAGTCTCAGAAAATGCATGAACCAGAGAGAAATTCTAAAACTGCTCCTCCCAGAGGCACACAAGATAAAAAAAAGATAAAAAAAAATAAAAATAAAAATAAAAACCCAGCCTGCAGTGGGAATGTGGGTGGACGCATGAGACAATGAGCATTTTCCACTCTCAGGTTTGAAAGGTGACTTTGGTGAGACACCTCCCCTGCCACAGCTGGTTCCCTTTCCTCCCCTCTCCACATCCCGCCTCTGCCCAGGGCTCTCCCTAGTCCTGCATCTAAGCATGTTATCATCAGCCCTGGCCTTTCCTCCATTCAGCCCCGTTTCCATAAGAGCTCTCTCAGTCCCTATGACAGATTTTCATGCCTTTGTTACTCCAATCTGACAACACCCTTGTGTTTTACAAGCTTATGGAAAACAAGCACACAGATATCCTCTTTGAAGGTCTTAAGGAGTCCTTGAAGGTGGCCAGGGTGAGATGAGGATGAGCAGAAGAGCCATGGAGCCCTACCAGGAGGAGAGGAGGAGGACTGGGGCCCTTCTGCTCTTCTCCTGCTTCACCCCTCTCTCGGGAAGATGTTTATGGGGTTGATGCAGGTGTATCACACTGAAACATCAGTGATTGACTCTTACCTGGGAGCAAATAAGCTGTGTCAAGGACGACGCAAAACAGCTCAGGGTGGAGATGAGAGCCCAGCACAGCTGGTCCCTCAAATCTACCTGCAGTTGGATGTCTATTCCTCATCGTTTGGTCCCCCACCACAGCATGGGACAGGGAGGGGTGTCATTGGACTTAATGTAACGTAAATTAATGTAATGTAGTATAATGTTCCTGTAAGGTCAATGCGGAAAAATGGGCACTTTAGGATATGACTCATCTCATCCTCCTGCTGATGTCTCAAAGGCATCAGAGGAATCGTGTGCTGAAGGTGTTTAATGTTAGATGAGAGGAATCCCATCCAGTGGGTCCATTTGCATGTGTGGGGGGGTGGGAGGAAAAATAATTGTTTGCTTAAAGGCTGCAGTTCATCTTTTAATGACTGGAGGGTGACGCACTGTAGGAGAGGACACTCACCTGGGGTTCAACCAGCCATGTTTTAGGTCTCTTGCCACGTGCAGGACTGTAAATGTAAGCAGAGTATACAGGAATACGCAGGGTCCTGTCGTACAGGGTGGCAAAGTAATACCGGTTCCCGTAACGCTGGCAGATCCTGGCTGGGTTCTGCGGATCCAGGGCTTGATTTGGGGGGGTTTGCCGGAAGAAAAACTGAGGGCATGAACCTTGAAAGGACTTCACCACCTCGCTGCGTCCCAGCCAGAGGCAGGTTGCTGAGACCTGCAGAAGCAGCAGCAACAGCATCGCAGGGAGGATTTCAAGTGCTTTTACTCACCTGTAGAGCAAATGCAGAGAGACACTTAACTTGGAGAAAGCTCATCATGGCCTGGAGTCATGTTTGGGCTTGTGGGAGAAGGCCGGCAGAGGAGGGGACTATGAGAGACCAAGGAGGGGACAACCTCAGTCCTCCTGGATATGGAAAAATCAACAGGGGAATAAAGGTGAGATCTAAAATAGCCCAGAGGAGGCGGCAGTGGGAGAAGTCAGCCCCTCTGAGGAGTGATCCAAACCCACCCCATGCCTAATCAGCTCACACAGCAAAGTTTTCTTGGAACTGAGGCATGCTGTTGGGACAGGGCCACCTTTTCCAGCCTACCTGTGTTGGCCACGAGCTCAGCAGGAAGGCAGAGTCCTGAATGCCAGCACCAACAGGGTTGCTTTTGGTTTTGTTTTGGAGTTCTTTTCATTGGCACTGGAGAAAAAAGCCTGCAGCAACCCAGGAGCTGGAACCCCCATTTCACCGCAGCAGAGGACCTGCAGGTGGGCACATGCTTTGCCCAGCCACCTGCAATGCTGCGCTGGGCTTTAGTCTTGCAGGGGATTTGGAAGGGAGAATACAGCGATGCTGTTCTTCCTATATATCCCTGTCCCCATCCAAGTTCACACAGACGTGCAGCTCTTCCATAACTCCTCTGTGCTCGCAACAGGATTAACCTCTGGCTCTGGAAGGCAAAGGGGCTCAAGAAAGCTGGTTGATATTCAAAGACCTCTTCCTCCAAGCTCAGGATCGGTGCATCCCTAAGAGACAGAAATCGGCCGAGGGACGCAGGAGACCTGCGTGGTTGAGCAGGGAGCTTCTGAAAAAGCTCAAGTGGAAGAAGGAAGTCTACAATAAGTGGAAGAAGGGACTGACCCCTTGGGAGGATTACAAGAATGCTGCCAGAGCATGCAGGGATGAAACAAGGAAAGCCAAGGCCGCCTTGGAATTAAACCTGGCTAGGGATGTCAAGCTCAACAGGAAGAGCTTCTACAAGTATATTGGAAACAAAAGGAAGACCAGAGAAGTTGTGGGCCCACTGTTGAATGAGACAGGGGCCATGGTGACGGAGGATGCGGAAAAGGCGGAGTTACTGAATGCCGCCTTTGCTTCGGTCTTTACTGCTCGGCCCAACCCTCAGGAGTCCCAGGCACTGGGGGAAGTAACAGGGAAAGAAGAAGACTTCCCTTGGGTTGAGGACGATCGAGTGAGGGATCAGTTAGATCAATTAGATATTCACAAGTCCATGGAACCCAATGGGATGCACCCGAGAGTGCTGAGGGAGCTGGCAGAAGTCATTGCTGGGCCGCTCTCCATCATCTTTGAAAGGTCCTGGAGAACAGGTGAGGTGCCTGAGGACTGGAGGAAAGCCAATGTCACTCTAGTCTTCAAAAAAGGCAAGAAGGAGGAGCCGGGGAACTACAGGCCGGTCAGCCTCACCTCTCATTCTGGGCATCATCTCAAGGCACGTGGAGGAAAAGAAAGCTATCAGAAGTACTCAGCATGGATTCACCAAGGGGAAATCATGTCTGACTAATCTGATAGCCTTCCATGATGGCGTGACTGGATGGATAGATGAGGGGAGGGCAGTTGATGTGGTCTACCTTGATTTAAGCAAGGTGTTTGACACGGTCTCCCACAGCATCCTCATAGGGAAGCTTAGGAAGAGTGGGCTTGATGAATGGACAGTAAGGTGGAGAGATAACTGGTTGAAAGACAGAGTTCAGAGGGTAGTGATTAGAGGCACAGAGTCTAGTTGGAGGTCAGTGACGAGTGGTGTTCCCCAGGGGTCAGTACGGGGCCCCGTCCTCTTCAATATATTCATCAATGACCTGGATGAGGGGACAGAGTGCACCCTCAGCAAGTTTGCCCATGACACAAAGCTGGGCAGGGTGGCTGACACACCGGAAGGCTGTGCTGCCACACAGAGAGACCTGGACAGGCTGGAGAGCTGGGCAAAGAGGAACCTTATGAAATTCAATAAGGGCAAGTGTAGGGTCTGCACCTGGGGAGCAATAACCCCGTGCACCAGTGGAGGTTGGGGGCTGACCTGCTGGAGAGCAGCTCAGCCGAAAGAGACCTGGGAGTCCTGGTGGACAACTGGATGACCATGAGCCAGCAATGTGCCCTTGTGGCCAAAAACGCCAATGGCATCCTGGGGTGCATCAAGAGAGTGTGGCCAGCAGGTGGAGGGAGGTCATCCTCCCCCTCTACTCTGCCCTGGGGAGGCCGCACCTGGAGTCCTGTGTCCAGTTCTGGGCTCCCCGGTTCAGAAAGGACAGGGAACTGCTGGAGAGGGTGCAGCACTTATAAGAGAGCTTCCTCTCTTATGGAGAAAGGCTGAGGGATTTGGGTCTCTTCAGTCTGGAAAAAAGACAGCTGAGGGGGGACCTTATCAGCACTTATAAATATTTAAAGGGTGGGTATCAGTAAGATGGAGCCAGGATCTTTTCAGTGGTGCCCGGGGACAGGACAAGAGGTAACGCGCACAAACTTGAGCATAGGAAGTTCCACCTAAACATGAGGAGGAACTTCTTTACTGTGAGGGTGGCAGAGCCCTGGCACAGGCTGCCCAGAGAGGTGGTGGAGTCTCCAACTCTGGAGACATTCAAAGCCCACCTGGACGCGTGTAAGGGATGGACTGTAAATTCCCTGACGAGGGGCAGAAGGCCCTCCAAGCCTTCAATGGAATGCCTCAAACACTCGCGAGGAAATAAATAATGCAGGCCTGGCCTTCAAAGAACTGATAAGGCTAACACTTCTGGCGCCTGGAGGTGTGGGAGAACTGTCTTGTGAAGACAGGATAGTTCTGCCACTCGTGTGGTGAGCTTGCTAGTTCTCAGTTCTCAAGGCCATTGTGTCCGATGAGTGACCTTTGCTTCATTAGCTGCGAAATGCTTATGAAAGCGCACACCCCTGCATATGCTAATGAAGATTATAGAGATCATGCTAAGCATGTATGACTATGGCACTCATCTCTCCACTCAAATCATGCTACACGTCACCTGGGAGAAGGGAGAAACCTGACACGAGGCTGTCCTCAGCAAGGGGGGTGGATCGTGCTAATTCAGCAAATAAAAAAGGGGAAATTAAGTGCCCCTAGGGGAAACAAAGAAGAAACAATAGAAGAAGATTGTGCCTGGGAAGATTCTTCCCAAGAAAGAAGACCGTGCCTGGGAAGATTCTCTGAAATAGACGCTGGAACCAGGACCGGTGATCTCTTTATCTCTGTCTTTTTTCTCCGTCTTTTCCTTTCTCTATCCCTCAGTTTCTCTTTTCTCTTAGAATTGTTAAGTAACGGTTAGAGTTATTAAGTAACGACCTTCAGTACGACCTCAAGTACCGCTTGCCATACGTTGTCCTATACCTGTTGTTAAGTAACACAATGCATACCTCACCACTTGCCATAATTTGTTATATACCTAACAAACTATCGTGGGCTTGTTAAGACCTATACTAACCATTTTGGTAAGCTAATAAATGTTTGTATATGGACCTTGAGATTTATCTCACCTTAGTCTGCACCGTTGAGAATTGACGAATCTGAAGTCACTTACCCTCCCTCTTTACTGGGAGTGGGACGTGACAACACGTTCCTGGGCAACCTGCTCTAGGTGATCCTGCTCTGGCAGGGGGGTTGGACTAAGTGATCTCCAGAGGTCCCTTCCAACCCTATGATTCTATGATTCTATGAAGTTCGGTCAGATGTTTAACCCAAAGTGATCCAGCTTGAGGTCCTGGCTTTCAGACAGCTGACATTGGGAAAGCTGTGCCCTGCTGCTCAGCTTGCATTTTTGGGGCGTCCAACTCCAGACAATGAGCTTACAGAGCGAGAAGAGGCCGAGCAGACGGTAGCAGCAAGCACAAGGGGTGACGTCTCTGTCTCACCAGCACCCTGGCTGCTGCTACAGCAATATTGAGGGGCACAGGATTCCTGCTGTCCCCATCTTTAGCTTTGCTGATTGTTTTTCCTGCACAGTAAAAGGCGCTGGTGCAGGAATTTCTATTTCTTGAACAGAAACAGGTCCTATTTTGTCTTACTCAGGCGTTGACATGATTTTCAGCAGGCAGCGAGATCTTTCTGTTTGGAGAAAAGTGCTCCAAAATTCCCTGTGATGCTGGCAGCAATGCAGAGTGCTGTATCTTCTTTCAGATGCACCGCAGGCTTTGGGATAGCAGTGGATTTCCATTTTCATTGCTAGTCATTGGGGCAGACGGGTTTTGAAATATCTGGCATTTAAAATAAGGCAGGCAGGACAAGCAGCTAAAAGGATTCATGGGAGAGAAAGCTGTTATGGCCTCCAAAACAGAAACCCACCTTTAGCTGGGGAAACGTCTGAGCTGAGGACCACTGGAGACTTGGAAAGTCACCCTGCACATTTGCCCTTTTCTTATTCTTGTCCCTGACCCTCACGTATTCGTTTCCATTGGATTCAGGGTATTGACCTAGGGATACCCTTGCTCTGACCCAAGACATCTGGTTCGTTATCTCTTTACTAGGGCTGGATCCGGAATATGGTGACCTGTAAGCTGAAAACTGAGAAGTGTGAACCATAAAAAGTGACTTTTTCCGGTACTCTCCAGAGCGTGACAGTATCTGCCCCAGCTCAGGCAGAAAAGTTACTGAAAAGTCCTTCTTTTGCACCACCCCCTGCATGAGCTTAAAATATATCTAACTTAATTTCAGATATATAGAAACCAACCTACCGTGTGAAAGAGCAGCACACAAATAGTATTTTTATGCACAGGAGTCCGCTCAGCAGCCCCAAAGTGGTAGAGGGTTTTCAAAAGCCTCCGCTGCAGCCTGAAGCTGGCCGTGACCTTGGGGCGGTTTATATAAGATTTCCAAGAAGGCGGAATTGCACATAATTCCGTTTTGTTAGATTTCTCAAATGGGGTTTAGAGGAAGTTTGTCCAGGGGTGGAGCCAGGACCTCTGTTTTTGCAGAGGTCTTTTGCGAGGTCATGGGCAGAGTTATGGCACTCGCAAGCGCCCCAAGTCTCTTATTCAACAGTTTGATGTGAATTTCCCAGGTGATTGGGCAACAGAAACTTAACTCTGCAAGGTGTTTTATGGCATTTCTGATAACCTTGAATCAAGCGTTCCCTCCAGTGGTGAGCCAAACTCTGTCAGCGTGCCAAAGCAAGACCGTGAATCTACCCTTTCCCAGTGTTGCACATGGAAGAGGGTACAAACCCAACGCTCGTCAGTGCGGTGCATGTCGTAATCAATAGGCAATAATTCATAAGATAAGCGGTGTTGCCAGATCAGGTGTAAAGGAGTGCCTGGCTGCACTCCCTGCTCTCAGGTCAGGAGGGGACTCTGCACCCAACATCTTCAGGGCATCTTGTACAACCTTTGTCAGACGCCTGTGTAGCAGACAGGAGCATCCAGATACAACCCAATGCCTGGGGTTGGCTCTAAGCCAACCAAGACCTTGCTGGAGCCTAGGGAATAATTCATCCTCAAAGAGACGTCCAAGGCAGGCAGGAGAAATTGCAATCATCAAGATGAATAATTTAAAAAAACCAAGACAGGATCTGTTTTCCTCCAATTGGACATCTCAGTTCACCATCAGGCGTCTCCTTGTGCATCTGTTCCCAAGGCTTCCCATGCTTATTGTTTCCCTCAAGCATCCTTGGCCACGTCCGACATTTGGCTTGGGCAGCAGGTGAGCAGCAGCAACACTGCCACCACCCACCAGGTTTTAGTGACTTTTCCAGAAGGGTGACACATTGCCAGCACTGCCGAGGCCTTCAGATCTAACGGGATCAGGGAGATCAGCTCCTGGGAGTGCCAGTTCATAGTGGGGTAGTTTATTCCCTTTGGGAAGAGCATTCCTTTTCTGAGGTTTTGATCCGAGCACCACCACAAGTGAATTTTTTTCCTGGAGCGCACCTGATTTTATTTTTTCACAGACCAGGGATTAGCTCGTGTGGTGACAATTTCCCAGCTTCTTCCAGTCTCTTCTGCCTCTAAGTGTCTCTCTCATCCTCTCTGGTTCTTTACTTTTCTACGCTTTCCCAAGTCATTCCTTCTATCTTTGCCCTCCCTAATACAGAATATAAAGAGCTGCAAAATACAGTGCAGGCATCAGCTCTAATTTTCTCCTTGGAGGGGGGATGTTAGAGCTCAGCAACTGCAGCCCACCCTTTGTTGGCTGTATTTATTCTGAAGCTTAAGGAAAAGCTTTAAAATAAATATTGCAGTCAATGGTGAGAAGGGAGCAAGAACTTACCTTAAAGCAGAATGTTGGAACAAGGAGCTGAACTGTTCCTTCACTCTTCTTCCTGGAGAAACGGTCGTCTGTTCTCTCAAGAGTCCCACTGCAATATATAGGCGGTCATAAATCTGACCCTTTTTGTAAAGAGAGAAACTCACGGAAAAGAGAGGATTTCTACCGTTATTCAGGGGAGATTTGTTCATGCCTGCCCAGAAATGAGGTGACAGTTGCTATTTGCTGTTTCCTCAGGATTTCTCCCAAGTTTGCTGACTTGCAGCATCACGTTGTCTGTCACAGCAAAACTGGGTCTGGTGGTTTCCCTTTCCATTTCCTCATTCCCCATGGGGCTCTGCCGCTGCTGTTCCAGCACCTACACACGTTTCTGTTCCCAGCAGACCATCTCTGGTGGCATCAGACCAACCAGCCTCTCTGAGTACACACAGATGTTCATAGTCTGCTCTTCTCCAGCCTCTCAGAATATAATTAATATGGTCAGGCTATGTATTTTCCCTTCCCCGATTGCAAAGTCTTTGTAACAGCACTTATTAATGCTGTCCCACAGATGCTGGGGGCACACCTTGGACTCCGCTTGCTGCTTTACAGCCACTGCTGAGCCTGTGTTCAAATAGGATCCCAATCTGACCAGAAAGGCAGCTGGTGGAGAGGGTTTTCTCCCCTTAGGAGTGGATAAAAGGGATCTGGGAGGATGGACACAGAAAATAAGGTTTGGTAGGCTGCACTCGCTTGACCTCAGACAGGGGAGGGAATGAGAAGGGTTGGCTCCTATGGTCTCTCCAAGGACAGATGGAGGAAAGATGCTGGTTTCCCACATTACTAGTGAGGGGGAAATGGGACTAAAGATTGTTAATGATTATGACCAAAAAGTCATCAGAAATGAGTAGGACAAAAGTCAAGGACTCTAGGAAGGGTGCCTTGTCCTGAGCTGCACGTTGGAACAGCGTCAAAGGGTTCTGGCAATACTTTGTACAAATTTGGATTAAAAGCTGCAGGGAGCTTGACTATTTTATATTATTTTTTTCATTTCTATTAGACCCCTAGTCCCCAGGCCACATGCTGAGTGTCTGACTCCATATATCTCTGAACCGCAAGGGTTCAGTTTCTCTGATTTAGCAAAAGCTCCCTCCTGTAGCCCAGTAAAAGCATCTATGGGAAGCAGCTCCCACAGATATTTCACTCCCTGAGCTCTGCCCTTGCCCTCTGGGTCTGAACCTGTACATTTTTTCAATTTAAGAGCTTGGCCATTGACCGCGTGTCTCGAGGTATTGGAGCAATGGGATTCTGGGACTCTAAAACAGCATTTGATGACACTTCTGAAGCAGAATAGCAAAGTGCTGAGCTTGATGTCCAGGCAATCCTTGCTGGTCCTCTGCTTTTAACTCAGTAAAGTATCTGGTCGCGGTTGGAGTGCTGCTGCTCACCAAAAGTCGTTATGTACAGAGAAAGGAAGAGGACAGGCAGTCAACCCCAAGTTCCTTCTTTTCTCAAAAGGACGTATAATATCCATAGTGAAACAGCAAGCAGCCAAAACAGATACCAGCTGAGGTAATAGAATCAATATACCCAGCTGTGATATCAAAAATGCAATGGAAACTTAGGTCAAGATTTCAAAAACCTGATGGTGAAATCCCACGCAGGGCAATTTGCAGCAAGGCAGCCTTGGATGGCAAAAAGTGTTTCCATGTAACTGGTGTCAGCAAAAGCTAGCCTGGGTTAACTCTTGCGGTGGACCAGTGAAGCTGTTTAAAATCCTTATGTGGGCACTCTGCTTTTGGAAGTGGAAGAAAATGAGTGCAGTTGAGTTGTGAATGAATGAGCAGTGGGAAGGAAACCAAACTCTTCCACTTCTCCACAGCTTTAATTAAATGTAGCACTCACGATACATTTACTGCCACATGGAAGGGACAGGCAAATCCAACAGCTTCAGTGTGTCTGACTCAGCAGATGGAGATGGCATCTCCCTTGCCCAGAAGATGGCAAAGCCCCAGCGAGGTGCTCCCAGACTGCTTTCCCCACGTGGCAGCCAGAGACGCTCCTGGAGAGCTTTACAAACAAGCATATTGTATTTACTCTTGCAAAATGCTATAGCTGCTCAAAATCTGGATGCACCAAAGGAGTTTTGCACAGCTGCTTTCTCCAGCAGAGGCCAGATGATGCCACGTTCTTCATTTTCTTGTTTCCTTCTTTTTTGGGACAGGAAGTGACAACATGTTCAGTTCAAGGAGTTTGAACCATCGGTGTTTTTGGAAAAGGACTAAGCGAACTCCACGATCCAGCCCTTTGCAGGGAAGTGACAGGGCCCTCTGTGAGCTGTGTGCGCGTTCAAACAACCCCAGCGGGCGATGCAATGAGCCAGAGGGCTAATGGCCTTTAGCTGCAAGCATCCCCTTACAGCTCCTGGGCAAAATCCTTTTTCCTTTGTCTCTAAAATCCCAGCCACCCACTAGTGCCCAGAGCTCTCCCCAAAGACAGATGGACACAGAGCAAACTGCGGAATTATCTTCCCATCTCAGTGCAGGTGTATCTTCCCAGTGGACAGGGGAATGTCCCACCACACCAGGGGCACACGCATCATGCATAGACCGGCAATGGGCTCACCGAAGGGCTGTATCCCTATTCCCCGTTCACAGACAGGGGCAGCAGAAACCAGAGTAAATCACAGACAAAAGCTGCCTGGGAGGATGCTCCTGGAGCTGGGGACCATGGGGCTGGGGCAGTTTGAGGCTGGTATATGGGGCATGAGCAAATAGTTTATTTTGTAAACTACTCAGAAACTAAGCTCTGTGGCATACATTGATCTTTTGCACCCATTGAATATATTTCACAAAATCAGTTGTGCATAAATCTGCAGAAAAGGTTCAGAAGTAGAGCAGAGAATGAAAGCCAACCAGCGTGTCGCAGAAATTTATCTCTGGCTGGTCAAAGCCTGCCATATATCTGATCCCTGAGCCTGGTTGTCTGATACCTCAGCTCCTGCTCTCAAGGTGCGTGGTCCAAAAGCAAGCAAACAAAAACCTGCTAGAAAATTTATATAAGCACGTCTTCATGTAAGCTCAGGGATAGAGAGCTTAGTGATTAATGTAGGTTGTTTCCTTCCTTCTCCCTCTTTTACCTATCTATGGACTTCAGGAGAGCTGGGATGTTCCTCCTGTGCTTAGTTGTCTTCCTCCTTTCCACCTTCCTCTCTCCTTTTATCCTTTGCTGCAGTCATTGGCTGTGTTGGTCAGAGCGTAGTTGTAGGATAATCCTTACGGACTCTCAGCGATCCTTGGGCTCTTTGCTTTCCTGGCCCCAGCATAAATCACAGCATCACCAAAAGGCTGAGGTTGGGAGGGACCTCTCGAGGTCCTCTAGTCCAGACCCCTGCTCAAGGAGGGTCAGCTAGAGCAGGCTGTCCAGGACTGTGTGCAGTTGGGTTTGGAGTATCTCCAGAGATGGAGACTCCACAACCTCTCTGGGCAAACTGAGCCACCCTAGACCAACACCCTTCCTGAGGAGGTGAAAGACAAGTCAGCAGCACGTTATCACTGATATCTGACAAGGAGAGGAAGGAACTACCATCTGCATATGGGCATGGAGAAAAGGGAAAAAAAAAGAAGCAAAGCTCCTCTACTCTCAGCAACAAGCTCTGATTTCCTTGCCCATGGGCTGTTATCCAACCTGCCCCTCACAGTGGCCAGGGCAAGGTCTCCCTTGCCCTGGAGAGTAAACCAGCTGGAGGCTCTGCTGACCCCTTTCTCCCTTTAATCTGAGGAGAAGGTGCTCTGAGGGACAGAGCTGGAAAACAACTAGAGAAGGAAGCAGGACGGACGCTGCACAGGACATGTGGTGATGCTGCTAGCGGTGAAGGCTCCTGAGCCTTTCACACCCAGGATGTGAAGTGGGGCTTATTGCCGGGGGCAGGCGCTGTCAAACAGAGAAACCTGGTTCCTCCTGTAGAGTTGGCTCAACAAGACCTCCAGCTGCCCCAGCTTGAGACTTTTGACTTTAATAGCATTCTTGTTCTTGACAATGACTGCCCAAGCCTTCCTGAGGTTGTTGTTCACCTCGCAGCAGGCACCCGACCAGATGTAGCTGGGTATATTAACCCTCCCGTTCGCGATATAGTTGTTCCCAGGCACGGCGCCCACAATGACGTAGGTGGTCTTACAGCCCTGGGTCTTATTCTTCATCATTTGCTGCTCATAGCGTTTCCAGGCACCGGTGTTGAGGTTCTTATCCTGGGGGATTATGTTGGTGAGGGTGAAGGTAGCGTTCCTGCTGTCGGAGTCGTTGTTATGGCCACAGGGGTTCAAATGGCCACGGTGCAAATCTGTCAGGTTCCTGTAGTCTTTGAGGATAGCTTGGCTTTTGCCGAGTTTCTTTGAGGTAATGTTGAATTGCTTTAAGAAGGTGCGTGTTTTTTCCATAGTTGGGGGATAATTTTGACCCAACAGCTTGAACAAGTAAGAAGAGGAAAAGGTGTTAGTATTGGGGATGGGAGTAATGGAGCAGGCTGCCCTGGAGCAGAAGTCTCTGAGTGCTGAGAAACCATTTTTTGTCATCTCAGTCTCAGAAAATGCATGAACCAGAGAGAAATTCTAAAGCTGCTCCTCCCAGAGGCACACAAGATAAAAAAAAGATAAAAAAAATAAAAATAAAAATAAAAACCCAGCCTGCAGTGGGAATGTGGGTGGACGCATGAGACAATGAGCATTTTCCACTCTCAGGTTTGAAAGGTGACTTTGGTGAGACACCTCCCCTGCCACAGCTGGTTCCCTTTCCTCCCCTCTCCACATCCCGCCTCTGCCCAGGGCTCTCCCTAGTCCTGCATCTAAGCATGTTATCATCAGCCCTGGCCTTTCCTCCATTCAGCCCCGTTTCCATAAGAGCTCTCTCAGTCCCCATGACAGATTTTCATGCCTTTGTTACTCCAATCTGACAACACCCTTGAGTTTTACAAGCTTATGGAAAACAAGCACACAGATATCCTCTTTGAAGGTCTTAAGGAGTCCTTGAAGGTGGCCAGGGTGAGATGAGGATGAGCAGAAGAGCCATGGAGCCCTACCAGGAGGAGAGGAGGAGGACTGGGGCCCTTCTGCTCTTCTCCTGCTTCACCCCTCTCTCGGGAAGAAGTTTATGTGGTGGGTGCAGGTGTACCACACTCCTGAAACACCCGTGTTTGCCTCCTCTCATCTCATGGCAGATGTGTTGGGAAACTGATCCTCGAGGTGATTTTTCCCTGAGAGGGCTGTAGTTCATTGTGAGGATGAAGCTTTGTGCTGAGTGAGCAAAAATACCTCAATGCAAGGGGGATCGGCCGTTGCAGTGCTAATAATGTGTCTCAGAGCTGATCTGTGCCAGGGAGCACAGATGTGTTCCTTCTGCGCCACCACTGCAAAGAAGTCAGAAATTATTGGCCTCTTCAAGGAGCTCGGAATGCCCAGAGACCTGGGGAACCTAAATACTGCCAAATGTCCTCTGAAAAATGTTAACAGACCCACAGATTTCTCAGGTGCCCTGGGTCCATGGTCCAGGAGGAGAACAGAAGTTTCTGTCCCCTCTAAACGTGGAGGCTGCAGCAGTGCAACACCAAACTAGTTGCCTGAGTTCCTATGAATTACAAGGTTTTTTCATAGCTATGACACCATTCTTTTCATTTTTAGGGAAACATCTTTAGCCTTCCTCTGGAACAGGGCCTATGGCTTTCTTCTGTGCCGCGTTTTCACCTACGTTCCCCACTGCTACTGTGTCCCTAGCAATGACCTGAATTTCCTCTTCATCAGTCCCATAATTCCCTCGGCCTCTTTTACTGATGGTCTGTAGTTTGTCAGAAGGACGTTTGGGAGGGCTCTGTAGTTTGCAGAGGTCTGTGTGTCTGGTGGATCCTTGTGAACCAAGCCTGAGGCAATGGTGGTAAGGGGCGACTGCAGGTGGGTGGAGATCACGCACTTCTGACTTGACTGATACGGACCCTACTCACTTTTCACTGCCTGAAATGTCACTCAACAGATTTACTGTGTTAATCCAACCCTCTCATCACTGAGTGCCTTCACCTGGACTGTTTCACCCGTACATCTCACACAATTCTGAGTTTCCCCACACTTCTCTCATGCCACTTACAAGGCCAAATTGACTCTTACCTGGGAGCAAATAAGCTGTGTCAAGGACACAAAACAGCTCAGGGTGGAGATGAGAGCCCAGCACAGCTGGTCCCTCAAATCTACCTGCAGTTGGATGTCTTTTCCCCATCGTTTGGTCCCCCACCACAGCATGGGACAGGGAGGGGTGTCATTGGACTTAATGTAACGTAAATTAATGTAATGTAGTATAATGTTCCTGTAAGGTCAATGCGGAAAAATGGGCACCTTTAGGATATGACTCATCTCATCCTCCTGCTGATGTCTCAAAGGCATCAGAGGAATCGTGTGCTGAAGGTGTTTGACGTTAGATGAGAGGAATCCCATCCAGTGGGTCCATTTGCATGTGTGTGGGGGTGGGAGGAAAAATAATTGTTTGCTTAAAGGCTGCAGTTCATCTTTCAATGACTGGAGGGTGACGCACTGTAGGAGAGGACACTCACCTGGGGCTCAATCAGCCATGTTTGAGGTCTCATACAAGGTGCAGGATTGTAGATGTAAGCGGAGTATATGGGAATACGCAGGGTCCTGTCGTACAGGGTGGCAAAGTAATACTGGTTCCCGTAACGCTGGCAGATCCTGGCTGGGTTCTGCGGATCCAGGGCTTGATTTGGGGGGGTTTGCCGGAAGAAAAACTGAGGGCATGAACCTTGAAAGGATGGCACCACCTCGCTGCGTCCCAGCCAGAGGCAGGTCGCTGAGACCTGCAGAAGCAGCAGCAACAGCATCGCAGGGAGGATTTCAAGTGCTTTTACTCATCTGTAGAGCAAATGCAGAGAGACACTTAACTTGGAGAAAGCTCATCATGGCCTGGAGTCATGTTTGGGCTTGTGGGAGAAGGCCGGCAGAGGAGGGGACTATGAGAGACCAAGGAGGGGACAACTTCAGTCCTCCTGGATATGGAAAAATCAACAGGGGAATAAAGGTGAGATCTAAAATAGCCCAGAAGAGGCGGCAGTGGGAGAAGTCAGCCCCTCTGAGGAGTGATCCAAACCCACCCCATGCCTAATCAGCTCACACAGCAAAGTTTTCTTGGAACTGAGGCACGCTGTTGGGACAAGGCCACCTTTTCCAGCCTACCTGTGTTGGCCACGAGCTCAGCAGGAAGGCAGAGTCCTGAATGCCAGCACCAACAGGGTTGCTTTTGGTTTTGTTTTGGAGTTCTTTTCATTGGCACTGGAGAAAAACGCCTGCAGCAACCCAGGAGCTGGAACCCCCATTTCACCGCAGCAGAGGACCTGCAGGTGGGCACATGCTTTGCCCAGCCACCTGCAATGCTGCGCTGGGCTTTAGTCTTGCAGGGTCTTGAAAGGGAAATAATAGTGATGCTGTGCTTCCTATATATCCCTGTCCCCATCCAAGTTCACACAGACGTGCAGCTCTTCCATAACTCCTCTGTGCTTGCAGCAGGACTAACCTCTGCTGAAGTTAGGTCAGATGTTTAACCCAAAGTGATCCAGCTTGAGGTCCTGGCTTTCAGACAGCTGACATTGGGAAAGCTGTGCCCTGCTGCTCAGCTTGCATTTTTGGGGCGTCCAACTCCAGACAATGAGCTTACAGAGCGAGAAGAGGCCGAGCAGACGGTAGCAGCAAGCACAAGGGGTGACGTCTCTGTCTCACCAGCACCCTGGCTGCTGCTACAGCAATATTGAGGGGCACAGGATTCCTGCTGACCCCCATCTTTAGCTTTGCTGATTGTTTTTCCTGCACAGTAAAAGGCGCTGGTGCAGGAATTTCTATTTCTTGAACAGAAAGAGGTCCTATTTTGTCTTACTCAGGCGTTGACATGATTTTCAGCAGGCAGTGAGATCTTTCTGTTTGGAGAAAAGTGCTCCAAAATTCCCTGCAATGCTGGCAGGTCTGAACCTGTACATTTTTTCAATTTAAGAGCTTGGCCATTGACCGCGTGTCTCGAGGTATAGGAGCAATGGGATTCTGGGACTCTAAAACAGCATTTGATGACACTTCTGAAGCAGAATAGCAAAGTGCTGAGCTTGATGTCCAGGCAATCCTTGCTGGTCCTCTGCTTTTAACTCAGTAAAGTATCTGGTCGCGGTTGGAGTGCTGCTGCTCACCAAAAGTCGTTATGTACAGAGAAAGGAAGAGGACAGGCAGTCAACCCCAAGTTCCTTCTTTTCTCAAAAGGACGTATAATATCCATAGTGAAACAGCAAGCAGCCAAAACAGATACCAGCTGAGGTAATAGAATCAATATACCCAGCTGTGATATCAAAAATGCAATGGAAACTTAGGTCAAGATTTCAAAAACCTGATGGTGAAATCCCACGCAGGGCAATTTGCAGCAAGGCAGCCTTGGATGGCAAAAAGTGTTTCCATGTAACTGGTGTCAGCAAAAGCTAGCCTGGGTTAACTCTTGCGGTGGACCAGTGAAGCTGTTTAAAATCCTTATGTGGGCACTCTGCTTTTGGAAGTGGAAGAAAATGAGTGCAGTTGAGTTGTGAATGAATGAGCAGTGGGAAGGAAACCAAACTCTTCCACTTCTCCACAGTCTTAATTACTGTGGGCAAACTTCCCTGAGTGTATACAAAAATGTACTCTTTCTAAAATACAGACAACAGTCCAGGAATACTGTAACAACAACAAGCTGTTTGTTATAACCAGAAATAAACCATAAACCATAGCCATAAACCTCTAGTGCTACTCCTAAGAGATCATGCTTTTGCATTTCACTGATTTTTATGAAGACTGTGCTCCAATGCTCAATAGCTGTCACTTTTCTGCCTTTCATGTCAGTGTAGGCAGTGCCTACATGTTGTCCAGAGCTGTGCATTTTCTGGATGGAGAGGTGATGTGAGTGATGTTGAACGAGGTCGCCTGCAAGCCAGCTCCCACCTGGTCTGTCCTGTACGACAAACCTCTATTTCTTCCACTTTTAAAGGTCAGACATGGAAAAAATCCTATTGGATCCTCCAGTCTTCTCCCAGTTGGGAGCCCAGAGATTTGTCGATGAAGTACTTCCAATAATTTTTCCATGTCATGGTTGAAAAGAAACAGGACTTGCAGCACTTTTCTAGGGAAAGTGTATCAAAGTCCAGATCTGACTTCCCCATGAGGATGTTCTCCTGATATCTACCTCAGCTTTCTTTCTATCAGATGCTTACAACCACAGTCCAACCTCCTGCTCAAAGCAGGGCAAGCTATGAGGCAGCTGTCCTAATGCAGGGAGGTGCAAATCCCTCTAGTGACTGCACTGCAGGAAAAAGGGGATTTGGAACCAGCAGTGGCAGAGGAGGGCACTATTTCTACATCAGAAAAAGAGGTGCCACCAAAGCCTTCTCTTGAGGTGTCGGTCCCCATGGAAGAACAAATGAATAGCCAAAGAGATGCTAAGTAGACTGAGCAGTGCAGGTCTTCAGCAAGGAGTAAATCCCAGCAGCAGAAGCCAAATGGTCACAAGAAAACAAAACGCAAGGAAGAGAGACATCGCTTGGACATGTGAACCGAGGAGATGCATGCTGTTCTGGGCTGTTCTCCTTAGAGGGCAGCAAAGATCCCCAGTATCCTATGGCCACAGGCAGGACATGAAGATGTCCAGATGCTGGATATGCCAGCCTCATTGACCTGTGTGTCACCTCTGTTTTTGGGAAGTACTCGGCGGATGTGAGCAAGGGCAGAGGGGGACGGTAGAAACATCAAGGCCAGCACACTCTTTTGCAACAACCAGGATGCTGAGACACGAACGACTCACCCTACCACTATGCCAAGTGTGCTCCTCCTTGTCAGGTGTTTGGATGAGCATGAGCTTCAAATGAAGCTTGAAAAGCTGACCTAGACCAGACCAAAGATTTAAGGTGCCCAGCAGAGGCAGCAACTGCTTCTTCTGTCCCTCCCCAGTGTCCCACAAGTGCCCTTAAAGCAGCCCTACCATGCATGGCCCATCTCCCGTACAAACAACACAACCCTTGTCCGTGGCCATGTAAAAAATATCACATTTATGGAAAAAATTCAGGAAAAAAGCTAATGATGTAAAAGATTTACTAGGTTGCCTAATCCCTTCAAGGAGAATGGGTGTATATTATTAGTTTTAAACAATTATCGTGAGCTATTCTTCAAAATGCTGACTTATGGCAATCCTTGCATTTTGGAGACAAATGCATTCAATCCATCCTTTCCCCATAAGGATCAAGCAGCGTTTTTGAAAAATTACAACTCAGCTGAAAAAGGTGGCACATGATTTAGGTAACTTTAGTTATATTAACTCCACCAAACTCTCTCTGTGCATGCAGAGCAGGTAGCACCTGGGGACAGCGGGGTGTCCTTCTTGTCACCAGTGAAGTATCACCCTGCTACAAATACTCACCAGCCTAGAGCTGTTGGGTTGCCTGTGGTTACTTTCACTCTTTCAGTCTCGTTCAGCTTTGGAGACCAAAAATCAGTCCGTTATTTTCACTTTCTGATTCTCATGCAGCAGCACAGGGTCCGCTGGGGAGGGTTAGGCGATAACCGAAACTCTTTGCCACAGATGCACGCCAGTACTTCTGCGGGATGGGTGTTGATGGATGAAGTGATGGTGGCAAGGAAAAAGAAGGATATTTGCCTGGGAGCAGAGGTAAAATGCAGATGACTGAAAGCAGTGATGTAATATTGATGTAGAAGGAAAATAAGAACACTGTGTTTGTATCTATCTTCTAGCACATGGAAATCTTAAAAACTTACATAAAAATCTTACAAAGGGAGAAATAATACCTATTCCCAAGATCTCTCTGTATGGGATTCATTCATCCTAATTCAGGCATTTGAAAAACAGATTTTCAAATCTGTCCTTTATAGTCAATGGAGAGAAAAAGGTGTCTCCAGAGATGAGTTCGTGTTGGCCCAAATTTGGCAAATGTAAAATGTGAAACTGTGTAAAATAGTTCAAATTGAAGTGTTTATTCTGTGTTGAGTATAAAGGCAGTCTAAGTTGATAGCTTGGTCACAGATGTCTGACCTTTAGATACATAAAGCCTTGTGCAATAAATCTACCCCCTCTCTTGGTGGCTCTGGTTCTAGCATATATCTGGAAAAGCATTGCAGGGCAAGTCACGCCATCACTGGGGTCATGGCTCCAGGTTTCGAAGCAGCTTTTTTCCCACGTGCCCAGGAAGAAGCTCAGTTCTTGCACTGTGGTATGAAAATCAGAACTTCTGCGTCTTAATGCCTTTTGTGGACTAGAAGTGGTTGCAGATGCAGTCTACGTTATGTCAGACAGATGGGTTTCCCCACGGAAAAAAACCCGTTCGCTCAAAGTTCAAGAAGCTCAACCCCATGACTCAGGGTGGGCAGGGCTGGGTTCTTGATGATTTTATGGTGCTGCACTGAAAAAGGCGAGTGTTGAATCGCTGGGGAAATCCCGCCAGTGAGGTCAGGGCTGGGGTGAGGGATGGAGGAGGTGTATACTCACGAGAGGAAAAGGAGGGACCACGCACATTCGGGTCAGTAAGCACGGATCGCTCCTGACTAGACCTTCCTTGCAATGGCTCCTCACATGGCCTGGGTGGTGAAAGATTAGCACCAAAGGGGAGGTCTAGATAGATCCGGGATCTGTCCTTTTGCATTTTCTGGGGCTTGTGAGACCCCTTTCTTCCATCCCTCCAGTCTGCTTCTCCCTCAAAGGGCTCCCTCGTTCAACTTAGCAGCACGATGGCTTCAATGCTATACCCAAAATAGTCCACCCCTGCCTTCAGCACAGCCTACCAAGGTGATTTGGTGAAGAAATGCACTTTTCCTTCAAACTTAGATCACGTCCCATTCCCCTACCTCCAGGCTTTTCTCACCTTTATGGGCAGCGGGTCTCTCACCTCCAGCGAGGTGCAAACTTTATCTGGAGGAAAGCAGCAGCACCAAGCTGATGTGCTGCTACAGTTGACTGCTGGTCTCGCTGACAGCAAGGGAAATGAGAGGGGAGTAGGTTGGACTGGAAAGTATCTCACACCCTGCTGTTGTTCCTTAGGTAAAACGGAAGTCCCAAGACATTAAAGCAACTCTGGAGCCTGGATTTGTGGGATTTCCTTCCTTCCACCACGCAGTGATAAAAGCACACTTTTCCATAAGATATAGCAACACTCACAACTGTGCTTTGATTTCATGAACATTGGTCTGTATGGAAACTAATCCACACTGTGGTTGCATACAGATATATTTTTACAAGGATGAAATATCTTTAATTACTAATACAACCTGTTTATTAAGCCTCTGTTGATTTCTCTTCCTGGAAGACAATATTAGGGTCAGGATTTCACCAGGTACGTGGTCTCTCAAATCCTGTTGAGACTTGACTGGTCTGGAGCTGCTCTGAGAGATGCTATCAAGGTGGTCAGAGGCATGGGCACATGTCTTAGGAAAATAGGTTGAGGGATTCAGGCTTGTTGAGTCTGGCAAAGGGGAGGCTGAAGGGCAGCCAATAGCTGCCTGGAACTACTTGGAAGACCAAAGATAACGAAATCAAGCTCTTTGTGGTCGAGCCAGACACTACCACAAAGGGCAGCAGCCACAGACTGTGGCTTGCGAGGTGCAGGTTGGGCAGCAGGATAAAAAAACATCTCTAGGTAGGTAGTACAGCTCTGTGACAGGTTGTTGGTAAATGACAAATGATGAATTGCGGAGATGACTCAATGCTTAGCTGGATGAAACCACAGCTAAACTGGTCTAGAGCTGGCAGTGCTTCCGCTTCAAGCAGGAGCTTGAATTGGAGTCCTCCAGTTCATCTTTCCAACTAACATTTCTATGACCCTACGGTAGATGCATCTCCCATCTTCTTCCCCCCACACCCTGTGGGGACTCACTCAGATATTGTCTGGAAAATTATAACAAGGCAGCAGATGGCCAAATTCCCTGGTCCCAAGAGTTGTACATTAAAGTGTTTCCACAGCCCAAAGCCACAAAGACACACGACGTACCTCAGAGAGCCAAAAGGAGGGCACGTTTCCAGATCCCTGGTTCAGATCCCTGGTTCAGACTCCTCTGGGGGATAGATGCCAACCAGAGGAGACCTCATCAGCTCATCTGGCACCACAAGGAGAGACTGATGATATCCAATGGTCTCTGCACCAACCCAGCTCCTCTGCTATACATTGAAAATCACCACACTGTGAGAACCACGCTTCAACCGCTCAGGAGCCCCAGGTTGGCCCTCTCTGCAATAAATACAGGCTGTGCCACTGCATATTAATTATGCGGAGGGTAATTAGCAGTTACATCAACATGAAGATTTCCAGTGAGGTTGCTGGCTCACTCTATCTGGAAATGAGGTTGTTGATTGTCAGCGGAAATAAGTCAGACCAAATTCCAAAGGAGAAGCCTTGTCACTAATTAGGAAGTGATTAGGAACCCCCTTTGCTCAGGGGTTGTGCTGTGGGTTGTCTCTGCTGGACTTGGCATCCCCTAAAGCCCCTGGATGTGGCATGGCAGGGAGGGCCATGGCAGGCAACCCTGATCTTCACGTCAACTCTGAAGGTGTCAGCTCTAGTCGGTCAGTGGCCACTGCCTCTAGCCAGAAGAGACGTGATAATACTGCAACGCAGGAGGGTCGCAGATCCTGCCAAAATACAGGCATCCTCTTCTGTTAAGAGACAGAAGTTGTGATTTAAGAGAAAGCCCTTGGAGATGCTGAAGCTGCCAAGAGAGACCTCATTTCTCTTAAGTATAATCTTAACTTTGTGCTTTGTAATTTTATGTATTTGTGACTTTCTTGCCATTACTGAAACATCCATCATTCTAAGTAAACAGATCCCTCGTTCATAAATCTTGCTCAGTGCTCACGCTTATTGATTCCTGAACGTATTTGTGATAAAAGGATTCAGATGTAACACTTAGCCTTTGGGAAGGTGATAAAACCACTGGGTATTAGCCACTAGAATGCCATTAGGAGGTTGATTTTAGGAATTCATTCAACAATCTAAAGTTTAAGTTAGGATTTGTGTTTAAGAGAGCATAAGCAAACAGCCTGCTGTTCTCAACAGCAGGATGGTGTTTTTTCTTACCACAGACAAGGAGCACAAGCCAAGCGCTTATCTTAAGTGCGTATGGTCAGTGTGAGACCCTCTATTGATTGCCTGAGACATAAGAACTGAATGTTTTCCAAGTGCATTTCAAGGATGTGTATGTTAAAGACTGTGACTAAATCTAAAATCAACAAATTCTGCTCGCTACTACCTGCTACTTAAAATTTGCAGCCAGAAGAGTTGAGGACGAGTGGGAATAGAGAGTCGGCGCTCAGATGCAGAAGCTCAGTGCTGCATCACGATGCGTGGGTGAAGAAAGTAGCCAGGACTCAAATCCTAGCCAGGAACATCTCCTAATTAAGCTGTATTCTCAAGAAAATGGCCCTTGATGAAGCCAAACTAACACAGACAAACAACTGCAATAACACCCCCCACCCCCCCCACCCCCCCCAGCAAATCACTACCAGATTTGCTTCTGGAGCTCTGTTGATGGCTAAGCAGGATGGGCCCTCTTGAGGAGCTAACCCTCAACATCCCCTTTAGAGTCAATGAAAGATGAATACGCGTTTCCAGGGCACAGTTCACACCAGGCAGATGAAGTGAATTACGCTATAAAAATGCTTATTTCTCTCTGATGACTACAAGGGTTCCCAGGGTGACAGGCTCCAATTTACACCTCTAAAATGACACAAGATGAGTCCCACTTTATGTTCCCATCCCTATATACATGATTCCATTTTTATGATACTTACTTAGCTGAAGCATAACATAAAAATACAGAAGTTATCCTTTTCCAAATCCCTTTCCTTATGGACAGACCTCTGATGCAAACAGCCCCTCCTCGTTCATGCTCGTCACCTTGGCATGTCAATCCAGCAGGAATTTCAGGGGAGTTTTGTAACCTTCTGGGAGGTCTTGCTGCATTCACCAGCACCTTTCCTATGTGTCAGGATGCTCTCTTGGGAGCAAAACAGAAAAATTATCAGTGTATCAAGGAACGGGATGAAGGATGCACTGCATGCAACTCAGTCTTTGTGTTCTTAGATCCAGTTGTTTGATGTGGTTGGAGAAGCCAAGAGAGGGTGAGGACCAGACATTTTTTTCTTACTTCTTGGCAGGGTTGCCTGGGTTTAGAGTAATGCTCTGTATGTTACTCAAGCCCAAAATTGCTGTTAGCATCAGAAATCACCTAGCATGAGGATGAGCTGATGCTAAACTAGCTATGAGCTAGATGCAAATTTGGGGTGCTTGAGAAGTGAAGTCAAAAGCTGTTTGTGCAGGTGACTCACTCCGAGTCAGACCTCCTCGTACCCCAAAAGCCAGCTCATAGATGTAATGAAGCAAGTCAGAAGTCAGCTTATGCCCAGTCTAGGCTGACTCTTCCCCTCATGACGCAGCCTTACCCTGTTACGCTTCCCTTTCTGCCCAAATGGATTACCTCAGAGGGCCAAGCACAACCCAAGAGGACCAGTGATGCTTCCTTTGTGGCTTAGTTTTCTGCTGGAGCTCTCACTTAGTGGAACATGGCCATTGCCAAGAGAGGATGCATGAGAAAATCCTGAGTTTCAACATTGGGGATGCAGAATTCAATGCTCGTTTTCACTATAAGAATGCAGAGGACAAGTTTACTATAAAAATATACCTGTGTCCATAATAAGCAAGTGGGGAAATTTGAAATGGGTATTTCCAGGAGTATGTCAACAAGATACAGTGAGTCACGAACTGTGGTAAGCTAAACTCAGCATTTCCTTTGTTTTGTGGGTTTCTGCAGCGACATGGTTTTGAAAGTGTTTCATATGGGCAGCACCCGTCTTTCCAAGTAGGAGAGAGAGAAATGGGAACATGGAAGGCTGACGGGTCTGCAGGTCTAACTCAAACAGGGTGAGCCATAACAACAGGCAAATTCTTCAGGGATGAAGAAAGATTTTCCTCAAACAGAAGCAGACAGGAACCCAGCAGGGAAATGCAGAAACCTATGCGCAGCCAGCTCAGACCTCACCTCAGCTGGCTCTTTGATGCCTTTCTGAAGATGAAGGCTCTTCCCTAGAACACAAAATTCACAGCAAGGACCGGCTGCCAGGACCCATCTCTCAGCGGGGGATATTTGCCGGGGCAGAGAAGGTAGCTGATGAGGTTGGAGAAGCGTTGGGCAGCAGCAGCCTTGTGTCTACACAAGCTGCAACAGCAGCTGACCTGCAGTCCACCATACGGTTCTAACCAGAGGCTGTTTTGCTCTTGAAAAGCAAAAGCAGAAGTATCTGCTGACACCAGCGAGGAAACCAGCCCAGCAAAACTGTTTTATAGGAGATGTATTTGAAATCCAGACTGGCTGATAAGAGGCATATCCCATTAGTATTTAATCTTTGGAGGGTTTTTTAGGTGTTTCTGCATGTTTAATATTTGGGGTTGGACCATGCCTGGTTGATCCCACTGGCTCTCTAGGTTGCCTTGGTAGAAAAAGTCTGTTCTGAGTATAGGCTGTAGTGCCTGGGCAAAACAAGAGCAAATGCCACCAGTGGCATTTGGGAGTGGGGACCCTAAACCAGGAGCATACCAACCTCACAGTGGAGGTACTGGATGCAAAGTGGTGGGCTTGCTCAAACTGTCCAATGTCAACACTTGGAGACACAGTAAAACTCAGGATGGAATCAACCTTGAGCAGCCTGATCTAGAATCGATGTTAGATCTGCTGCAAGCAAAAGGCTGGACTCTTCACAGCTCCCTTCCAACCGCAGTCTTTCCATGATGAACTTTTTTGTCTTGCCTGGGCTTCACCAGAAGCCAAAACTGTGTCTCTCATGCTTAGCATGTGGATGCTGACCCCATGGGAGCAATGAATGAGGAGATTGACTTGGAATTTGCCACCTATATCTCTTTTTTTTCCTCCCTTAACTCCCGTATCTGCAAAAACTAGAAGTCTCTGTTAAAAAAACCCACACCTTCCTATGGTTACAGAGGTCGCTACACCACCCAAAGAAGGTGGGGGAAAAGGAGTCAGCATGGATTCATGTCCAACCTCAAATGTCAAAAGGCAAGTCTTCATAAAACCATGGGGATTACGAAAAAGATCTATAGAGTTATTCAAAATAAGACTGAAATACAGGTCAATACGCATAAGGTAGAAAACACCAGGTTTAGAGCTTGGTTTCTATGTCCTGGTTTGTGTTTTCAAGTCAGCCGCAGACCTAAATCACAGAAATCAGCACAAAATGCATTGGCTGATACTTCTCATTTTTTTTCGGTGGCAAGAAAAGTTTCTGATAAATGCAGAGCTGTTACCACCAGCCCCAAGGCGGTATCCTGGGAGGCGTGCTACTGGAAACACAGCGCTCAGAACGTGCCTCTCTTTTTGTACGACTCTCACACTTACTCCTGGATATTCCCCACGGACACTGACAGATGCTTTATTTGGAAAGCATGTTGGGGTTAGTAACACAAACTTGCCATTAAAATCCACGCATTTAATTAATATAAAACTTTCAAAACATAATTCTGCAGGAATAAACCAGGTAACACCCCTCTTAATTGTAACCTAGGGCAACTGCTCAGCCAGATTATTCCATTACAGAGTTCATCTCTCCTAAAGATCACAGGTGCCCTCCAGCTATTTGGGTGTTATTTGTCAGTGCTTATAACATGAAGTCGTCAGCTCATCCGAGATTCTTTCTCCGTGTGTCATGCTGTATACTGAACTTTTCTTTTTGCCCTTGAAAATCACTCAAACGTTCAGAAAAGAAAACAGAGGAACAGCCTTAAAGATACTATTTACTCTCAAACTATTCCTTCGTGCTCCAAATTATTTTCATTTAGCATCCATTCAGGCAGCTCATCCAGGTAGCCTTTAAAAGGCTGAATGTTGTTTATCCTCAGTCATCCAAACAAATTGGTCTGCAGGAACAATCTGTCCCCGAAGATAAGTAGATAACATTTACTAATGGCAGGTAAAACCTCACAGCTTTATTGGTTACTCGGCCAGTCACGGGCTGACTTTCTAGTAGAAGACGAATTTCAGTGCAAGTTACAAACATTTCAATTAATATTTTTCAGTGTCATTATTGCAATTAATTGCAATAAGGTTAGTTAAAATTATTGATAAATTATGGATAAAAAACATTAATGATAACATTCTTGACTAAAAAAAAAAAAAAAAAAGCCAGTACGGAGAATTTCTTTATCTACCTTCTGCCCAGTGAAATTCAAGGGCGAAACACACACAGACACAAGGTATTAAAAAGTCTGGACTTTTTTGTTTCCTGACTATGTGATGTTCAATGGCAAAACACACACACAGACACAAGGTATTAAAAACTATGGACTTTTGTGTTTCCTGACTATGTTGTTTGAACAAAACCCATCCTGAAAGTCCCACCTTCCTAGCCCGAAAGCTGTCAGGCTCTGAGAGATCTACATCAGCAACCAAATGCAAGGCAATCAGGTGTTGCTTTCCAAAAAAAATACCCCAAGTACATTTAATACATGCATCTCACTCCATTCCATCCAGGATACTCCGAAGATGTCACAGGGGAGAAGGAAACCAGCTCTGTGTGGTGCCCAGACGTCTCACTGGGGAAGGGGCTTTCTCCAGGAGACGCCATCCCTCTGCCCTGCTTTGCAAAAGGAGAAAGCAGAGCTGGGACATTTTTCGGTCTTCTGTTTTGGTTTTTTTAGGAGAAGCAAAGCTGCCCTGCTCAGCATCAACAGCCCCGATACAGGAAAGGGGTTTGTGTGCTAGATAGCGTTCAGCTATCGCACGTAGGAAGTGGTGCAATGCTTTAACATAGCAGTTACTGAGACCGCAGCACCTTGGTTTCGGCTGTGGACCGACACGAGTGCAGCAAACCAGACGTTTTGGATCCTTCCCCCAAAGCAAAAACGCTCTTTATCTGTGAACCCAGCTTAACCAAGTCAGCAAGAGCTGAACTGCAACCTGGTTTCGTTGGCAAAACAGGACAGGGTTCACTTAACTTGCAAACACAGGGGAAATTCTTTATGAGAAATGTCAGACCTGGTCCTCCTTTGACTTGTCTCTGCTGCTATGAAAAACACCCCGCTGGCTGCAGGAACAGGAGCCAGGATTTCCGGAGCTCCAACCTCAGCTTTGACAGGGACTACCCAAAGCACTCTTGCAAACTCCTAAATTCCCTGCCTCAGCCTCCCTACCTTGACATGAAGGACATAAAACACTTGGGAGCTCGCGAGTGTCCCAAACAGGACTGAAGATGGACATGGAAAGGACATTTAGTTCATCACCAGCTTCCAGACAGGTTCAATTCAGAGTACACCATTCCTGGCAGCTGCCTGTGCCATCTACACACAAAAAACTTATTGTAGACTGCCGCGTGCCTGGGCAATGCTTGCCTACCTGCATTGCCCAACTGCGCTGGCTGCCCTTGCTGATGGATTTATTTCGTTTTTTTCATATTGTAAATCCTAAACGCATTTATTATTGAAATTACTGAAAGGCTGGTTTAACCTTCAGTGGGTCAGCACTTCAAAAAGGAGGTGGTCAGTCTTCCCATGCTACAAGCTGCAATTCAGGCCAGCTCCACAGTTTCATGATTGAAAAGGTTTTTTTTTTTTTACATGAGACAGGCAACAGGGGAAATAACACATGAATTCACTCTTTATTTTAGGTCCCAAAGTCTGCTCTTTCCCTCAGTGAATGATTTTATGACTAACAATTATTTTTGTTCTTTAAAAGTTTTGGAACCGTTTTGAAATTTAGATTTGCAAATGCTTGCAGCTGAACACAAGTGTGCCTTTGTGCTTGACTTGTTTCTCAATTTAAAATAAAAGATAATGAGATCTCAAGTACAAGGTTCACTAAAGTGAAGGAAAGAAGCTTCATTGTAGGTGCGGTAAATCTCAAGCTCTTCATTGACTTCAGTGTCAGGAGGTGGCACACAGAAAACAGAAACTAGGTCAGCTTCAAAAAGATGAGCTTCCTTGTATTGAGCACGCTGGGACTAAATCAGAAAGGCCAAAACACAACCCAAAAGTGATCTGGGGCAATGGAAGATCCCTTCTTATATGCTCTGACCATCATAACATGAGCAGGAGGAACTTTGATCTGTGCAAAGGGTAGGTTATTTGTGTGATACCTACAAAGCTGAAAATACCCAGAAGCAGCAGATACCTTCAGCTTGCATGGGTCTCAGGGACTCTTCTGAGATACTTAAAAAATAGCCACGAGAAGTTGTCTTGGGGAACTTGAGCAGGGTGAGAAGATACTTTCAGATTAAGAAAGGGGAGACATCATGCTTATCTTTAAAAAAAAAGGATTGGGAGGAAAAGATGGATCCTGCTACCTATAGACCGGGAGGATGAATTTCGTTTCATTCCAGAATGACTGCTGAGACCAACATTCTGCAAGCATCTGGAAAGTAACAGGGGAGAGGGGTTTGTCAAGACCACGTTTTCTCAACCTGGTCTGATTTCCTCTTGTGACCTGGTAACAGAGGCAGATGATTTCATATCGCTTCTCTTTACAAAGACTTTGGATCATGTCTTCCGTGGCAGTATTTGAGAGACCGGAGGCTGATGCAATGCATTGGGATACATGTGGATACATGTGGGAAGCACTGGAGAGCGGTCCCAGGGACCTGCCTTTAATGGTCCACAGCAGAGTGGAAGAACAGAGGGGCGGGTTTCCACAGTCTGTCCAAGGTCCTGTTCAACGTCTTCATTGGCAGCTCAGTTGATGGAGGAGACCGTATTCTTATTTAATTCACGGACTGTTCCAAGGAGGAAAGGAGTCCAAGGGCGTGGAGGAGTGGGACTATTATTCAAAGTGATCAAAACAAATTAGAGAAATATTCTGGGGGGAAAAATCCCAATACCTTGGCATTCATATGCATGGTAGGAGAGCCTTCAAGACATATCAAGTAATTGTTCCACTTCATCCTGCACTGCTATCCCCGACCCACAATTTGAGTCCAACAAAGATCTGAGAAGGGGAACAGATCGGATAGAGACAGAGGTACCGTGAGGTCAGAGCAGCCTGGGCAGCCATTGGAGGGTAGAGCACAAGACCGATATTGTAGACATCAGCACGAATCTGAAAGTTACGGTGCCTAAAGCTGTTGGTTTCTGGTGGTGGTGTGATGCTGGCTGTGATGATGGTGAATCCTATAGTCCACCATGGCACAGTACACAACGGCATCAAGATACGACACTTTGGCATGAGCTTCCTCAAAGATTCAAATGCCATCCCAAACACCAACACCAGTGAGGCCCCAGCTAGAGTGGCAGATCGAGTTTTGGGCACCTCATGTCAATAAAATTAGTCAGCCAGGAGGAACCCAGTAGAGATCTCTGTTCTGAAAAAAAGCAACTTGTGATGAACAACTGAAAACTTTTTAACTTTTTAAAAGAAGAATTTGAGGGGCTGGGGAGCAGTCTTCAGGTACACACATGGTTTCTGCTCTCCTTGCCCATGCTGAATGAGTCAACCATGGATTAAACTAAGCAAGTCTCAGTGCAGTTTGGATTAGGCATTAGGAAGCTTTCTCTAACTTTTCAGGGACTGGAATATGCTCTCTGGGGAGGTAGTGGGGGTCTCCATTATGCAATGTCCTTCAAGAAAACCACAAGCATAATTACTGCTGGGGTTTAGTTGGGAAATGCACGGGATCACCTTTGAGGTCAGTTTCATGTCTCTATCTCTAGCCTTATAACTGTTCTTGAGTTTGCTGTTGATTTACTGTGTACCTGAGATCAAATTACTCAGGTTTTTGGAGACTTTTTCCTCCCATCAGTAAGCCATAAAACTGAATCTTGCTCAGTTACCCTGAAAATTAGTATCTAGTGAAAATATGCCCTGAAGGCCTGAAAGACTCCACAACTGCCTGATTAAACAACATCTGATATGCTTCTGGTATCTGGTAACTGCCTGATTAAGCAACATCTGATATGCTTCCTCACCATGGTGGGTGAGGAAGACACCCCCATTTGCGGGTGAGCCCCTCTTGCTAATGTTCTCCTTTCCAACCATCTATTCAAGTGTCATCAAAATTTGACTGGGCCACCTAAAAAAGATGCACCTGTAACTGGAGGTAGCTAGAGGTCTCAGCTGGAGAGTTTCTAGGAAAACTATCCTTATAGCCCAGAGGCCTCCAGTGGGTTCCTCTTGTTCCAAAGGGTGAAAGGAAAATAAACAGGACCCAGTGAAAGGGGGCTGGCCATTTTTTAAGGCAGCTGTCAACAGTCAAACCATGTCATTCAGTAGCTCTGGGTGGAAGGGGCAATGCCTACAGTCAAAACACACCTGGAAAATGGAGCCACAATCCACGAGCCAATTACCAAACTCATAGCAGGTATCATCACAAGGCAGGAGGTACCCAGGGGACTTTAGGCCCTAGGATGTGGTAATCTGGATGCTTGTGCCATCTGCACCTGAGCCCAGCTCAGCATCCCCCAGTGACGTGCCCAGAGTGGCACTAGAGAAGAGCACAGAAGACAGCGTCCATCTTCCTCTTCCGCTGAGGCTGAGACTCTGCAGAACGTCTGGGAGCCACAGGAACACCATGAGACACAAACCTTCACCTGTCTTTAAATTCCCCCTTGGTCCCCATCCAGCCTTCTCTTCTTCCCTTTGAATCTCACTATTCTGCTTCTCTCCCCCTCCTGACTCCCCTGGACCTCATGGTGCTGCCCTCCTCCCTTCCTCAGCCCCTGCCCCAGATCCCTACAACATTGGCTTCAGTTTCACTATCTTTAATCTCACCATATGTTTACTCCTATATTAAATATACTATTAATATAAATATATTTTTATATCAGAAATCTATATATAGCAGACAATATATAGAGAGATGCTTTTATATGCTATATATTCATGTAGTATTCATGCAGTATATCGTATACATGATAGGCAGATCACTGTGACTTAATCATATATATCATCTACAGTTTCAGAAGGTTCAAAACCAGCATTAACTGCATATCTTTTCTCCTGGTACTTGTGGTCCTGTCTGGTCTCCCGTCTTTCTTGTGTCAACAGCAATTTTCTAAGCACTAGACCGCCTGCTTCCTACCAGGCACAGCTTTGTACTGTCAGATGGTAGGGAAATGAAGGCTCTTCTCTCTGAACAAAATCTCTACTGCAATAGAAGTGATTTTTGGCTTTCCCCCAAATGGGACATCCAACATAGGCCATTTCTCTGAGGCGCATTCCTCACTGGTCAGAGACAAGGTCATGGGCACTGTGGATCATCTTTGGCCTCCAGCCATATCTCCCATCTGACTTTCAGGGATGTGTTTAGGGGTTTGACTTGTCCCAGTATCAGCAGCCCAGATATTATTCCTTTCGCATCCAGCTGCCTGTCCTGCCAGAAATGACCCCCTTCAACACAGACCTTGTGGGAGCAAAGCAGCACTGCAGAGAACATCCAATTTATGAGCAGTTCGTGAATCTGAAACAGCTACCTTGATAGACCTGCAGAATTCATTCACACCATTCTCTTTTCAGTTTCGGCATTAACTCCTACAGAGGCAGAAGGTCTATGGAACTAGCAGACCATGGTTTTCCTCTTTGTGGTGGGACAGCATAAGCAGATTTGGGCTCCAGCTTTCCTGGAGTGAGCCCAGTCCCAAAAAAATCAAGAGTCTTTTAACTGCACAGCATAAGTTCTAACCCCTTCCTGAGTGCTTGTTTCAACTTAAATTCATTTAAATGAAAGAGGGCAATGAGAAAGGCAAAGGACAAAAGTTCAGGGAGGGCACGAATGGGGAAGAAGAGCAGCTCTGTTGTGGGGACAACTATTGAGGAAGAAGACTGGGAGGTGGTTGCACTTTGTCAACGTTTTGAGGAAATAAAGCAGCAACATTGGTGATGCAAAAACCACAGCGACCTTCAGGAAGGAGGTTTTGGAGGAGGAGACAAGGGTGGATGCTGTGAATGAAAGCAGAGTCCCGAAGACTGGGCCACTGGGAGAGAAAGCTTTCCTCCAGCGCACAGGATGGGATGGTTCAGGAGATACTGACACTTCTCTCCCATCCTACACTTGAAAGTACTGAACAATGGCAAAGGTGAAAGGGTGGACTAAAATGAAGGCAAGCTCACAGCTTGGGTGTCCAGGCAAGATGGCACACAATCCCTATATTCCCTGAATTATCCCTGACTCCACTTGGGTAACAGGTAACATCATGTTGTAGGACACACTGTGCAGCATTTGAGCGCAACCAGACCTGTGCATTCCTGATAATATTTGGCCTTTAAACCCAGAGAGGTTGCACAAAGTGGCAGTTCCTGGACAGCAGCGCTTGTTGGACACCTCCAGTCCTGGGTGTCCTCATTCCATGGTGATTAAAGCTCCATGGGGCACAGGTGAGCACATGCATGATGGAGGTGAGGTTCAGAAGATGCTGAGATTTGAAGACCAAAGCCTCAGGGAGGAGCAGAAGGGAGGGAACCCACGAAGCTCTGCAGGGGCTGGAGCGTGTGAAAGGGAAATTACTGCATCTGTGTTAGGTGGTTTCTCACTCAGAGGTGTTGGAAACATGCAGTTGCAGATCACTTGCTGGGCAGGGGGTGTCAGTCACCTCCTTCACAGGGGGTGGCACAGAGTTGCTCGCGTGACTGGGGCTAATCCGCTGCTGGTGGGAGATTTTCCCAGCTGCCTCAGGCATGGGGATTCAGGCTGCTGATCCCCCACTTCTAGGGGGGGGAGGAAGAAATGGGCTTGTTTCTTTTCTGACTCCTGGAATAAAGGGGAAGTAGGGCTTATTCTCTCTTCTTCTTTCCAAGAGAGAGACACTGCCCGTGCACATCTTTTTGAGGAAAGGACACCCCTCTCCACACAGCCCACATCTTGCCCGGGGTGGAGGAGGTCAGGGCATGGCCTTGGAGCCATTCATTTTCTGCAGACGTGCCTAGAAATTGTGCTCAAAGCTCCACCAGCAGCCCCAAGTGCCTTTTCACAGTGGGTGCCCCTGCAAACACGGCCTGTCCAGAGAGGAGAAGGGGATTGGAATTCAAAAAAATCTCTCTTACCCCAGTCATTCCCAAAGTAGACTACAAAGTTGACCACCTCCAGATATTACAGGACCATAACAGGGACAAGGGTCACTGACTGACTGACAGGACACCAACGCAGCACACGTGAAAGGAGGGATATGTTTCCATGCAAAAGACAAAGACATGTCTAACAGCCCACATGCATGCAGCCGGTCGCTCCAGGCTGTGACGAAGGTCTGGGATAGCCGGGCTTGCTGGGCAGGCTGGCTTGTGCACACGAGAAGAGGGTGACTTTTGATAGGTAGTATTTGTCAAACATGTCTGTCCCTGAAGTAGAAGGATTAGGACTCTGAATACTTAACTCTTGTTCAATGGCCAACACAACTCCCAAGAGCAAATATTGGCCATGGATGGGAAGCAGAGGGAAGTTTTCCCTCCCCTGTTCTCTCAGCTAGAAAGAGCTTTGGTCATGCATGGGAAACTTGCTGACTGGGAGCATGTGGGGTTGTCAGCACAGACGCTTACGATGAGAAAGTGAAAAGCAGAAACTGAGAAGGTCACACGACCATTTTTTACCCCTGGGTGTGAAAGAACAGCAAATTCTCCTTTTAAACAGGTGCCCCTGTGCAGTCAGGGGATGGGAGTAGCACGGTGCCTCGGTAAGCTGTTCTGATCTGCCCAGTGCTCCCACTGAGCGAGCAGCTCCCAGGCATCACGCCCGACCGCCTCCTACTAGTCAGAGCCCTGCCTGGTGTGGGGTGAGAGCTTTGCCAGGCTGCTCCACATCCATAATCCCTCTTGGGAGGAACCTCAGTGCAATTCTGACCCTTTGAGGGGATACCGTTGCAGGGAAGAAGAAGCAGTGGTCAATTTTATCAGGATGTGGGGCGGATGAACCCTTGCGGGCACTGTGAGGAGATCTGGGGGGAAGAGATAAAAAGCCTTATCTCCTGGAGATGGAAGATGAATTGGTAGGCATGTATTAGCCCTGCAGCACATCCGGCATGCCAAGTGTTGTTCTCTGTCATTCACTGGTAGCAGCTTTGTCCTGCAGCAGTGTTGGTGATGGGCAAACCCATGCAACATCAGCTAGGTCCACTGACAAACCCCAAAGAGATATTTCCCCTCCAAACACCTCTCTGGCCAGAAATACCTTTTGCTTCTTTTAACGAGGACCTGGCAGAGAAGAAGGGCTGGGTGGATGCCTGCCCTTGAGTTTTGTCCCAGGCAGGCAGCAGCATTCTCGTCACTGCATCCTTCTGGTCCCCACGGTGGTCTCTGGAGGTACCAAGGGATGCCTAGGGGTGCTGGGGCTGGGCAGGGTCTGGGTCTGGCTGTCCATAACCATCCATGGGAATGAGTGTCTGTAGGCTTCTGCCAGGCTATAAGGTATGTGTTTAAATCCAAAGGACCTTAACTGCAGCTACCAACACAAACAAGCACTGTGCATGAAAGAGCATGAACTGTAGCTCTTCACCTAAAAAATGACCCATTGGACTAATTTTTCTTCCTTTTTCCCCATGTAAAAAGGATGTCTGAGCAGACTTGTTGTCCAAGTGGAGCCATCTAGCACTAGGTGTATCAGCACAGTTCTGGCTGAGTTTTCACATCTCCTTACCCTTGCAAGACCCTCCTGCTCAGCCCTGGATAACAGAAGACAAGGGTAGGAACAAAACCCAGACAAAGAGTAGAGGACAAAAAAAAAAAAGCATTCCTGCAGCCAGTTCTTACAGCTCTCTGCAAAATGAACCTCATTTACATTTCATTGCTTGGATTAAAGTGTGCTCACACTTCAATTCAGAGCTGCTGCTGCAAGCTGGGGTCCCAGCAACGAAACAAAACAGTGGAGCTGAACATGTGAAGGCAGGACATTTAGTTCTCCTGCTATGGGGAGCCCAGAAACCTGGTTAAAAAAAGAAGAAAACAATCAACCAAACAAGATGAGCAGATGAGTGGCAAATCCAAAGGAGTCGATGCAGGAACTCAAGGGGACAGCTAGTGAACCTGTGTCTCAGACTCACAGAATGGTTGAGGTTGGAAGGGACCTCTGGAGAATATCTGGTCCAACCCCTCAATCTTCAGATGGTTCATAGAATCATAGAATCTTCATGGTTGGAAAGGACCTTTGAGATCATCGAGTCCAACCATACACACAGGAAAAAAAAAAAAAAAAAAAAAAAAAAGCCAAAACAAACCCCCACAAAAAAACAACTTACAATCTCTGCCACTAGAGCATGCCCTGAAGTGCCACATCTAGACATTTCTTAAGTACCTCCAGGGATGGTGACTCAACCACCTCCCTGGGCAGGCTGTTCCAGTGCCTGACCACTCTGTCAGTAAAGTAATTCCTCCTAATATCTAACCTAAACCTCCCCTGCTGCAGCTTCAGAGCATTTCCTCTGGTCCTGTCATTATCCACCTGGGAGAAGAGGCCAACCCCCACCTCTCTCCAGTCTCCTTTCAGGGAGTTGTAGAGGGCAATGAGGTCTCCCCTCAGCCTCCTCTTCTCCAAGCTAAACATGCCCAGCTCCCTCAGCCTCTCCTCATATGACCTGGTCTCCAGAGCCCTCACCAGCCTGGTAGCTCTCCTCTGGACACGCTCCAGCACCTCAATGTCCCTCTTGTCCAGAGGGGCCCAGAACTGAACACAGCACTCGAGGTGAGGCCTCACCAGTGCCCAGTACAGAGGCACCATCACTTCCCTGCTCCTGCTGGCCACGCTGTTCCTGATACAGGCTAGGATGCTATTGGCCTTCTTGGCCACCTGGGCACACTGCTGGCTCATGTTAAGCTGTCCGTCCACCAGCACCCCCAGGTCCTTTTCTGCGGGGCAGCTTTCCAGACACTCTTCCCCAAGCCTGGAGCGTTGCTTGGGGTTGTTGTGACCGAATTATGTTCACTCTTTACAAGCAGAAAAAACGAGGGGATGAATGATGTTCATCATTCCTGGGGTAATGCCACAGTGGACCAGCTCCACAGGCAATGTAAAAAAAGAGAACAAGTCCCAGGGCACAGTTTGTGGGTGCAGAGGGCACGTTAACATGACCAAAAAGCTGTCCATATCAACTTCTCTGGCCTGAGCCAGGGTCCATAACCCTGGTAGGAGTAAGTGGCCGGTGTTACGGCCAGTATACAGTGAAGCATTTGGTCTACTTGGCTTTTAAGACCAATTGCAAGCTGTTTTGAACTTTACTGAGAGCTCCAGATACAGGGAGACATGAATCCAGCTGGAATACAGAAGGCATTTGTTGTCATGGCATTATATAGCATTCATTTCCACTGTGCAGCACGTGAAGATTTTGTAGGAACCATAAGAACCAATTTGCTCTTCCTAGGCCTTGAGTTTCAAGTTTGTTTGTTTGTTTCTTCTCCAGCTCATCTTCCTCTCCTTCCCTTCCTGCCTGCATCTCTGCTCTCCTGCTGGTGAAGCTTTCCAGGCACTTCGGAAAAAAATCTGGGCATACGTTCCTTGTTCTGATCTCCTCCCGTGCAGCTCTTGAAACATCTCCTCCACAGAGCCTGGAGAAAGCTGCATGGGGTGAGCACGGGTGGGAGTAAAGCATGTGAAAATGATGTGGTGTTGGTTCATCGTTCTTCTGGCTGTAGAATATAAATGCAGAAGAATCTCCATGAGCTGGAGGGTTACTGTTGATGGGAACAAATACTACCCAGCAGCTGAGTGTGAGATGGACTGGGAGAACTAGTGTTGGATAATAACCAGTGGTCTGGCATATTTGCAGGTAATTCTCTCTCTAACTGCCTGTTTTGCAGATTTTGGCTGTTTTAAATAGGGTCAAGGGCAGGTGTGGGGTCAGACTTCATGTCAGATTGGGGGTTGAAGATGTTCTTTTTTTTTTGGGATCAGCAGAACATGCCTCAAACATGTTGCATTTAACCATTTACGGTGTCACAGGCAACAGAAACATCTCCTTTACTGGGGCTTGATTCGGTTTGGGTTTTTTTTTGCTTGGTGCACTGATTTTCCCCTGTCTAGTCAAAATCCATGGACCTCATACGTGGTGTCTGAGAGCCATGTTATAATGCTAACATGAGAGATCCATGCTCTTCTACCTGCCCCAAGGGGGACTTCTTTGGGCAGTGTCCCCACCTTTCAGAGTGGTGCCAGAGGAAGGATCACAGTTACTGAGCTACTGTGGGAACCAGGAGGATGGTTTTGTTTTGTGATTTGGCTTCTAGAAACATCACCATCATCCACATGGTAGATGGATTTCAAGGAGAAGACAAAGAGTGGGAAAGGAGAATGTCTGTACTGGAGCAAAGGAGATGAAGGTGCAGCAATGAGAAGGTTGGATGTCTGAAAGAAAACACCTTTCTTCATGAATAAAGGCATTAAGGTTGGGACTCAGCTGGGGATTAAAACCTGCTGTGTGTCCATATGTAGGTGTCTCCATGTAAGCCAAGTGTCTGAGTTCCCACTATGACCAGAGAAGATCTGGTCAGTGGATGTGATTCAGCTGGCAAAAATGTAATGGCACGGCTGACCACAAGCAGGTGTCTGGAGTTCCCTGAGTTGCCTCAGGACAGCTGAGAATTCCACACAAGCCCAGCACATACAACACAGCTTGTATGGAAGCTCATGCCCTTCTCTACTGGCAGATGGGGACCAGACGCATCTAAAATGGCACGAGACACCTGCATATAGGCAGTTCAATCACACACATGTGGCCTCTCCTGAATTTAGTGAGGCATGGAGCTAACTGTTTAGCAGGCCTTTGTCCCTCCTGTTATCTGTGGACAACCCTTCCCGAATTGAGATGGACCAACAGGACCAACCTCCTGTTACCTGCGGACAACCCTTCCCAAACTGAGGTGGACCAAGAGGGCTCTTACGTTGGAGTAGAAAGCAAGGGCATTCTCTGACTGACATTTCTGTCCTTAAATCTTCTCTGGTAGCAACCAGAAAAGCAAGAGTCTTTCCAACAGCAGTCCTGCCTGCTGTCCCAGGCTCCATGGGTTACTCAGCATGGGGACCAAGAGGCATCAAGGGTTTGGTTTGGCTGGTGACTTGGGTCTGTCAGCCCGGGTGACTCAGCCCTTGCGATGTGCCCCTCCTACAGGAGTTTGTCGGTATTTGTTGGTACAGTACGGTACCGCAGAGCCAGTTTTTGACCTGCGCATCCTCAAAGAGCAAAAGGGCTTAGATGCCTCTTTCTGCAAAAAGAAAAAAAAAAAAAAAAAAAAAAAAAAAAAAAAAGCAGCTGCACTTGTTTTTGCTGCAGGAAGTTCTCACTAATGGGGAGAAAAGAAGTTCCTTTTAAAAACAAGGCATTCATTAGCACTTCTTGTTCTTCGCTTTGCAGTCACCACTGGAGCTATCACAATATCGCATCCTTTTTTGTGCCCGTAATCGGGCCTGCTGCTGCTCCAGTGGACAATAATACCCTCCAGAGTTACAGGGACCTCCACTTCTCAGAAACAAAAATACAACACTTATTTTTTTCTTCCAGTCATTTTTTTTTCTCTTCTCTGTCCCCCTGTGTGTGTGATTTTGCCTAGATGTCTCTCCTTCCTCACCCAAATTACTACTGCTGGCAGTAATTTTTAGCTGTTCAGCTAAAGATCCATAACATTTTATCTCCTGTTTCCAAATCAGCATTTAAGACCAGACAAACCAACCCATTTCCTCATTGTAACGTTGTTTTATGGACCATGAACCTGCTATCACACCCCCTTTGCTGGTGATATTCCTTCCCCTCCTTGCTTAGCTGCTCTCACAATTATCTCTACATTGGCCACACATTTGAAAGTGACACTAGAAAGGACCAGTTTGGGTGTCTCCGATGCAAATTCATCACCTTGGGCTAAAAGTGCCTGGCCTGTCTTCCAGGTCTCCCTACCCATGGCATCACCACCTTCAGCCCAACAAATAACCATCGAGCCCCTGACCCCAGAGCTGCACGGCTCCGCTTCGTTCTTTGCACCTAATAATGAGCTGAACAAACACTAGCAGCACGGCTCTGACGCTAACCGTCAAGAGAAAGATGTGAGGTATAAAACCCCAAACCACAATTATTTATTTCACAGCCTGACAGAATTAAGATTGCCGTCGTTATAAGGTTTCTGTCAAGTATTTAACCCGACAGCATGGGAATGGTGCATGCATCTTTCTGGTGACTCCCCATGGAGATGTTCTCAAGATGCGTCTATGGCTGTGCCTGCCCTGTGGCTTACACGGCCCTGGGCAATGGCTGCTGTGTGACGTGCTGGGACCAGAGGAAGTGTGTTCTTTCCGTTTTCTGAAAAACATTGTTTCTGACCATCCAAGCTGATATTGATCGTTGTCCTATGTCTTCTGCTGATGTCCCGCCTTCCCCCAGAAACCCAGAGGCACCACGTGCATCCTTCTGCCCTGTCCCCTGCAAAGGGATCATTGCAATTTCCCATGACCGAGACCCGCTGGCATGGTCCAGCTAACAAAATGCCCTGGAATTTCTGCGCAGGAGAGATGGAATTGAAAAAAACCAGCAAATTCACCTCTATTCTGTCAGGTTGGCAGAGAGCTATAGTCTCACGCCAGCCAAAGCAGCAAGCCCTGGCATTTCCTGGCTGCATGACACGCTACGGGAGAACTGCAACGATTGAGGCTTGTACTGACAAAGGCAGAGCTCCGGTGGCAAGATTTTTTACTGAACTAAACTCCTGGCAGCTGCCGGTGAATAGGTGGACTTTGTCTCAAAACCCTCTCAGAAGCAGTAGACCATGGGAGAAATTTGCAGGACGCATTTATTTCCAAAAATTCCGAGAAATTATCCTGATCTGCAGCTGACAAACAGCTGGGGGAGCCTTCCCCAGAGATGTAGATGGGCTTGAAGGTGGGCTGTGGCCAAGCCAGCCCCATGGGAGAGCTCAGGCTGTAAGTGGAGACAAGCCCAGAACACAGGGAGAGGAGGGGAATCCTCCACATCTCCAGGGCCAAAGAGGGAAATTACTTTTTCGGTTGCTCATCTTGATAGAGAAGAAAATCTCCAGGTCCCAGAGCAGCTGCTCTGCAGACCAGCCTCCTCCGTGGGTGGTGCGGTTTCCGTGAGCATGTCCTACATGTCCCCAGGGGTGCACTGACCGGCAGCACCACCAATGCTCAGCCAGACACCAGGGCCATGCCTCCAAGGGCAATTCGGGATCCTGTCCCCTTCCTGCCTCCCCTGACCCCTACTTGTGTCCTCACACACCCAGTGCTGCTCGTTGACCCATCCCAGAATGGTTACAAGCCGGGCAGGGTCATGGCAGAGTGATGTTCTGCCTACTAAACACAGTCTCCAGGAGCATCGAGCATCTCCTCCGCAGGTGCTCAAAGTCCCCAGCCAACCCTGTTGTCCAGGATCTTGCACCATGGGGTGTCCTCGAACCCCGCTTCAGCCCCCAATGCCAGCTCACCACCGGTGAGAGGCACCACAGAGAGGGGACATGGGATGCCCCTCAGGGGTAATAACTGGTTAACACGGCCCAGCATCATTTTAGCTACTCCCTTTCGCTGTGGCTTTCATCCACCACCCTTCGCTGGAGCTCTGCCAGCCCAAGGTGAGGAAGGTGTCCCCTTTCTCCAGCAGTCAAAGATGCCCTGGGTGGGTGCTTCTGCTCACTGTCCCCACGCCACCGGCCCAGAGCAGCTCTGGTGATGCCAGCCACGCCGGACCAGCTCCAGGCACATGGTTCTGCCTCCCTCTAGTGACAAGGTGGCCTCACATCAGCAGAAGCAAAGGCTGAGGCACAGCTCCATCTGCAGAGAGGATGCTCTTCCCCTCGGCCTGTGGAGACATGGCCCTTGGGGCTGGAGCCCCTGTTGGATACCCCAAGGATGTGGGATGGGAGCACCTCTGTCTCCACGGAGTTGGGTAGAGCTTGGCATGAAGGATTCCAAGGCCACATGAATAATCTTTGTTTGTCTGTCCATGCTCTCTGCCCCTGCCCTGCTTGTGGGCAGTCTCTCCCCCAGCGCAGTGCTGGGATGCTATTGTCCCCCGGAGACGTAAATCAGGAGATGTTGATTTTGAGAGGAGCTGGATAGGGGACAGTTGGTGGGAGATGTGAACCCTTCACACAGACATATGAGCCCACCTCCAAACAAAGTCCTTCAACCATTTATGGCCATAGCCCTTTTCCTAAAACAGCCCATTTCCTAAAAAAATGGGTTAGGATGAAGCAGGGTCAGAGCTGGACTCCAGTCCAGTGGCTGGAGCATTCAGCTGTGAAGAAGCACTCCCAAATTCCTTCTCTTTTGATAGAACACCCAAAACTCATTTCCAAATCATGGGCCATTAGTCTTTTGGGTCTCTATGTAGGGTCTCTCTTATAGCGGCCAGAAGCAGCCATGTCCTCATAACAGCTCCCGTCCGTGCTTTCTGCAAGACACAATCTCTCTCTAGAATTTCTTACCCCAAAGCTTCTGTGCATTTTCCTCAAGAAACCTCTTTCTCTCCCCACTTATTCTAGGCTCTCCCCATTGCTTTACATTACCTGTTCAGAGCTGTATCATCCAGACTGCTCCTCAAGGAGCTTTGAACATACTTTCTATTAAATTTTAGCCATCCTTCAAGGTTGCTCCATGATCCAAACCATGATCCCAATGTCAACTGGCTCTGTGATCCTCCAAGCATGCCTCATCCTATCCCCAAAAAACGTTTTTTGGAGCTTAGGGGGCTTTGTATCCTGGTCCCTGGGACCCACGCCCCATCACATGGCAGTGCCCAGCACCGGCTCCTCTGCCCAGGGTAGCTCAACATTTGCAGCCCATTTTTTCTTGTGTGAAACTCCTTGTCCTCCCATCACTTGGACACAGGCATCCAGGTCTGGAGGGAGCATCTCCAGATGCTCCACGTCCCCATGGCAATCCTGCAGCACCTTTGCTTGGTGGACACATTCATGAATCATTGTTCCTGGTGCCTCTCGTAGCTGGGCCCCACCGCCATGGCTTGGTCACTGGTGATTAATGTGTTTGCTCAGATTGAATCCCTGCCTTTTGGTCAGCTGCTCCTGCATATTTATTCAGCAGGAGACGACTTCCCTTTGCCCCATAATTGATTGTTCTGTCTCCACTTAATTTTCTGCTTCATCACTGCCTTGTTTCGGGAAAAGGGTCTTTGCAGGGAGGTGATTCATTGCTCTGTGGACTTTCCTGTATATTCAGTTCATTGTCTGCCCTGTCCTCTCCCCTTTGTTGCTGCTTCCCCCAATTCACCCATTCCTTGGAGCAAACTGATTCACCATTGAGGTTTATTTTTGGCTTCCAGCTGTTGGGCTCCTCGCAGCTGCCTTGAGCTGGCGTGTTCCCCTCTACTCCCCCAGCACCACGTGTCTCCTCCTCCTCGTTTTTCTCCTGCTGCTACTCCTGACCGTACTACTTCATCCTCCATCCCTGCTTTCTCCTCCGCGCAACCCTCAGTTGTTTTTTAATGACCGGAGTGTGCTCCACTAATGCTAAACACAAACCAGAAGACAGCAGCAATGTCAGGGAGCAGGCAAAATCTAGAGGGGGAACAAGTAGGGAGAACAGGGCTTTGGGGCCAGATGCTGCTGGCCCCCAGGTACCAGGTTTAAGGGCTGCCACCAGTTCCCTGATCCAGGCTGAGCACATGGGACAGCAGGTTCAAGCCCATCTGCAAGTATTCACCCACGGGTTAGCACTCAATAGCCTCCTTTGCCATTTTTATTCTCTCCCTTGTCTCCTCTGTGTTCATATAGAGTTCAGAAGGGATAAAAGTCAGCAGCTGTCATTTAACGGACCTGTCACTGCGTGCAGAAGGTCTCCTGGGTGCCAGTGTGGCTTTGAGCATCAGTCTCAGAGAAGGACCCCCCTAGATCCAAAGTCTTTGAGTCAGTGAAACCAGTGCAGTCACAGATGTGAAGGGGGATTTTGGCAGCTTGATACCAACTGCAGTGCCTAAAGCCAAAACGTGGGTCTGTAAATCCCCAACTCAGCTGTTATTTAATCCCAGAGGCGTCTCAGTTCTGCAGATGCCCTCAGTGTGAGGGTGCTGCTGGCCAGGCAGAAAGCCATGACCCAGGCAGTGCTGGGGAGCTCCTCAAGCCTAGTCCCCCCTGGGTCAAACCCTCCTGGATGTACAAACTCACGCAGGATCTCAGCAGAGAGGTTTAGTGTCTGGGTGCTCTCCAGGCCACCCACCCACAGGAACCAAGCCCAGGACTGGGATCCCTTGGACATAGGACTTGGTGGCAGTGGGCAGAGATCAACCCTCCTCCCTTGGGTAACACACTGAGCTCGGGTTTACCCCTCCAAGAGTTGCTTTTCCATCTTTTCCTCACTCTCAGGGCTCCCCTTGGAAATCCTTCCCATTTTCCAGCTTCCTTTTTGCAGTGTGGACCCCAAACCTGGGCACAGCATCCCCGTGCCTCTCACAATACGCTCTCCCCACTCCAGCTGGCCTCCCTCACACCAGCCCTCAGCTTGTGTGGTGCTTGGGTCTCCCATCTGGATGATTATTGACCCAAACTCTTACGTCTTCGGGGGATTTTCCACTTCCCAGGTCCAGGTGCTCCAACCCCAGAGCTAGTTCCAGACTGTATCACCACGTCTGCTTTGCAGCCCTGCAAAGCTCAGGTTTACACAGCTGCAGGCACCAGGCAATTCATCTCACCCACACCAACGACTTGGGTTTTTCCCCCCCCCCCATTTCACCCAGCAAACAGCTCTGTTGTGATTTCCGTTCCTCCTGGGGCTATATGAAATAGCACAGATCCGATCCCAAGGGGTCACTCCTGGCAGCAGACCCTTTTGCACCTTCTCTGCAGTCACATTTATGCTGTGCTAGGTTTAACGTGGGCCCCAGGGATGTTCACAGCATTTTCATGACAATATAATTCAGGACTAAGCCAAGCGCCTTCCAGAAACCTGAGTATGTCACAAAACACGCTCTCAGGTTTGGGATCCGATACACATCAGCTACACCACCCTCGTCTCCCTGCGGTCCGGTCTCCACCAGCCGGTGCTACAAAGCGAATCGCATCCCCTTCCGCTTTCCCCAAGCCTGAATTAGCTCTGACGTAGATCTGCACGGATGGTTTTTCTCCACTAGGTTGCAGCATTAACTTTTATTTTTCTCTCCTTATCCAACCAAGAAACTGGGGCTTTTTTTTTTTAATAGGCAGCTCTGCCTTGTCACCCCTCTGTGCCCTCCTGGCCCCCGCACGGGGCTCCCGGGGGCTGCTGGTGACACAGTGCTGGCGGTGGGGTGGCCAGAGAGACTCCCCTGGGGTCCCTGCAAAAGTGTCTCGGTTCCTATTTGCATATGGGCTCGCCCTGCTCACATTCATTGTGAAATTAAAAATGAAAAAAATAATAAGGAATAATTAGACCACTAGCATGAAGCATGAAGGAAGGGGTCAGATAAAGACCCCCAACAAACGCCTGCCACCTCTCCTTTGGTGTCCTTTAGTATCAATGGTGATGAGCGTGAAGTTGTTGCTGCTGATTTACAACTTCAGCCTCATTTTTCGTTCTGACGCTTCAAAGATCTCATTAAGGTTGTGCCAAACATGATCAAAAAAAGAAAGGCCACTGGGGTGATACTGGGGATTTTATGCTACGTGCAGTGTCACCACTGGGACATCAGTGGGAAGTTACTTGTGGTCTGTCGCTGCTTGGCCACAAACGCGCCTGTGAATGGAACCAGGGCTGGAGACTGCCCGCATCAGATGTACCTTTGCAAAACTGCGTGTGAATGAACTGGGGCATGGGATGGTTTCCAGAAAGGAACAACATGAGTGGTATTTCCAACCCCTTCCCCTGTCCCAGCCCTGGTGCCCCCCGGCCTCATCCCCACGCCCAGCTGTGAGGGCAGGATGCGACGCTCTGGATGCTCTCTCCTGGATGGAGCTGGGTCTACCAGGGCACCCTGGCTACATCTGCCCATTCTGGGGCTTCACCTCACCCCAGTTCAGCAGTGTGGAGGTGTCTGGTCTGGAGAGTGGTGGAAGCTGCTGTCTGGGGTCCTCCATGTGTGCAGAGAGTCACCACGGCGAGAGACAGTGCTGAGTCCCACGGGAGGTGCTCACGGTGCGGTGACTCATCCCCACAGGTGCACCCATGGGTGCTCTGGCTGCTACCCTGGTGTTGGGAGAGAGTAGGGTTTGAAAGGAGAAAGCTGCTGTGGTGGGTTTCCGTGCTTTTGTTATGACCAAGGGGTGTAAATAGCAAGGAGAAAGCCCTGGGCAGTCCCGAGAAGGCTGACAGGCGAGCCAAGCGCTGGCTATAAACACACAAAAGGTCATTGCGGAGACACAGCTGAACTCCTCTCCGTCATGCCAGTCTGTAACAAAAGGCTGGAGGCTTGGGAGGCTCAGGCTGGATGGAGGAAAGGCTCTCACTGCAAGGAACTCCTGCTGTGGGACAGAGAGTCCCCCGAGCTGGTGCACCCTCCATCCTTGGGGAGTTTAGGACTTGGCTAGACAAAGTCACGGCTGGCAGCCTGGCTACAGTCCTGCTCTGAGCCGGAGGCTGGATTTGAGATGTCTGTCTGTTATGGTCTGAGGAACTCACAACAATTTGTTGTCATTTAGACAATTATCCTCTCACCTCATGACCCCTCCCTCACCCGGGAAGGGGAATCGGGGATAAAACAAGGAAACCCGAGGGTTGAGCTATAAACAGATTTAACAGACGAAGATTAAATAATTAACATTAATAATAATAAAGAACCAGTATTGATCCCAATACCAACATACAATATAGAAGGATCATACTCAGCCCATTCCACCAGCAGGAAGCCATGCGCTCCCAGCAGAGGACAGCAAATGGGGGACACTGTGAGCGCGGTGGCTTCGGAAGGGAAGGGCTCAGGGCTCCGGCACCAGGGCAAGAAGTTCTCAGGATCACAGCCATCATGGGAGAGAGAAAACTCCTCAGCAAACTTTCTAACTTATATTGAGTGTCATGATATAAAATAATCCTGTTGGCAGCTTGGGTCAAGTGCCCGGGTCTTACTCCTCCTCATCCCTGCACTTGGTGAGCTGGAAAACACTGAGACCTTGAAACCTACATAACATAGCTGGCTACAAATAAATATTTTCACAAATTCAGACACTAGAGTCTTCTAAAAGTGCAGTTTTCCCAAGCATTAGAAGATACTTTACTGAAAAATAAAATTACTGAAAAATAAATTAGTCCTGACCCAACATTTCTATGTGAGTTTGGTTAAAAATAACTGGTTTTCCTGCTTCTGAGTGTCCTCAACCTGCTTCCCTGGTGTCTCGGCAGAACAGAGCTCTCCTGCATTTTTGCTTATGAAATGATGATGTTTCCAACAGCAACAGTGAGACAAGGGCTCTAGAGGTGAAGGAAGCAGCAAGGAGGAGTGCAGGAACCCCGCGTGGCAGTGGGAAAAGCCTGGACAGATGTGTGGGAGGTCCCCCTCGGAGACATCCAGGCATTGCTCTGTGGTGACTCACCGTCTCTACGGCCCCCAAGTCCTTCTCAGCTCCCTCCTACTCAAACCCACAGCCCGGGGGCCTTCCAAGGTCTCAGTACTGAGTTCTGCTCATCTCCTTTGCTCCTGTCCTACACGTGGGATACATCCTTTGCATGTTCACAAGCCACTGGTTAACACAGCCCCCGGTGCCAGCCTGGGACATCACCATCCCATAGCTTTCTTCTGCCAAAGTCAAATGCGAGGTCCTCAGGCTAGACGGTATTTCCAGATGTGGGACATAGGACGTGGACACCCCAAGCCTGCCTGCAGAGAGGATTCTGTGAGCAGAATGTGCTGGGAGCTCCTGCTTGGAGGGAGCCCAGGACATGTCGTGTCCTTGTGTGGATGGGTACGGCCGTGCTTCGGGCGGCTGGGAGCACACAGTGTTCAGCACTGCTGGTCCACCACAACTCCAGGGTCTTGGTAACACCTCATGAGGAGCATTGTAGCCTCACCCTCATGGTTTTCCTGGCATTTAACCAGCTCCCGCAAGTACAAGCTGTTCCCATCGCAATAAATACATGTTTGGTACAGTTGGCACTGCTCACCCCTGCTTCCCTCTGTCTTCCCATCCCTCCCCTGGGTCTGCTCTCTCCTCCTCTACACACAACTCTTCCATAGCCATCTCTGCTAAAGCAACGATGGACCCAAGCACCGAGCCCACTGTGGGGGTAAAAAGCAGGTCTTTCTATTAGAGATGCAGTTTCTTTGTGCTGTCCTTGCTCTGTGATGGGGTCTGTGGAAGTCACGGAGGGCAGGAGAGGTGAAGAGATCTCCACATCACTCACGTGTACTTTGGCTTTAATGATGTCCTGTTATTTCTTCCCAGACCTGTGGCTTTTTACCTGCAGTGACCTTCCCTGACTCCTTGTTTACCTTGCAGAATAAGGGAACACTTTATTGCGCAGTGGAGTTCAGCTACAGTTTTTCAGCCAGCGATCAAAACACTTGAAACCTAAGAGCAGCATTTGAATTTAAAAATCATAATTAGAGTGCCCAACAGGCAGAAGTTGGAGGAGGGCAATAAACGAAGCAGGAGGTTGGAAGAAAACAAAGAACGGCATGAGAGGAATCTGCGCTTTGAACAGAGAGTCCTGAATATCTTGCACTGGTGACTTCACATCGGGCACCCAAAATTAATAGATTCTTTGACCTTCGTATCTCTGTGCTCCAGTTCATTATTTGTAAAGCAGATTATGGCAACAGAGCCTCACTAAAAAAAGCAGATGTCATCACAGCAATTGCTTCGGCCAAAGCACTTGTATGCTGCAGAGATGAGCATGAAAAAGGAAAAAAAAAAACGCTCTATATGGCTGTTCACCAAGTGAGTACCACCATCACGTGCCTGGAGCCGAGCAGTGTCCTGTGGAAAAAAAATAACTTCCCATCATGTAATTAAGGACTGTGCCATGGTGCAAGCACCCACAGAGGGTATGTGGGCAGGCTGAAGACAGGCGTCTCCCAATTTTTAAATGCTATTTCAACCTTGTCACTTCTGATGTTATTTTGAAGTATTTTATGCAGAGTGTTGCTCTACTGCATGAAGACTGCATCTATGTGTCTTGCAAATAACTCTCCGAGCAGAGGGAAGCCTGGCACGTCTTCACAAACGAAGCAGCGAGGCTGTTAGCTCTGGCGTAAGGAGCTTCAGATTTTGGTGATCACCATGGTGTGTGGACCTCACTGCCAATGTGCTATTGGATTTATTCTATTGCTGTCTCCGCACTAGCTGGCCTTGCTGCTACACTAGGATCTACGAGGAAGGTTAAAACCCACAGGAGAGCGGCATGCCCTATTTGTGGAGCCTCGCTCCTTTAAACACATGTGGGAGGGAGGACTGGTAAATCCTTGGACGGTTTTTCATCTTGCCTCTACTGGGCTGGGCTTCGGGCTCAGTCTGTTGTCTGGTCCCTTGTCATAGCTGCTGTTATAATGATTCATCCATCTGGTTTTCTGGGAAAAGAAAATGAGCTAGAGAAATGTTTTTTCTTTTTTTTTTTTTTTTTCTTTTTTTTTGGCTGCATCTTTCCTCAAACGATTGCAACTTTGCACCCGCTGGAGGGGACAGAGGAGAAGGAGTTTTGCACATCGCTTTTTGCTTGCTGGAGCAGAGGAGCACTGAGAAGCCCATTCCTCAAAGCCAGACCATGATGGTAATGTCCTTAACTGTGTTTCCGAGAGCAAAAAAGGATGTAACAAAACCCACCAGAAGATTCAGGCTGTCTTCAGCGGCTGCACTGGACAAAACCTCACACTGACGCACTCCAAGCACCACGTCTGCTCCTTCAGCTGGCTCCCCGCCTGCCCGAGCTCTCCAGAAATGATGCGGGATGAACTGCAGCGAGAAGGCTTGGAAAGAAATCCAGGTGGAAAACATTGACATGGGAGGTCTTCTCTTTGGGATTAAACAGCTGCTCTCGCGAGTGATGTATTTTATCATAAATTAGGTAATAATATGGGGAAAAAAAATCCTATGAGTTCACACTGGGTGATGTTGAGTCTCAGAGCAGAGTACAAGAAGCCGCCACGCTGGAGGTTTTTCTTGGTTCGTACGGTGAGGACCAGTACTCCTCTGCTGGAGACAATGCGTCTATCCAGCTGGTAACAGCAAGGGAACCCACTTCTTGGGTAAGAAAAGTGGCAATGCAGCCTCTCTTTGCCAGCTGACCTTAAAAACACTGTTTTAAAGAAGCCAGCTGCAGAGGAGATCTTTCCTATCTATGTCTCCTTAGTCCAGGAACGCATCTTCCTTGGTCCAAGTTTGGTTAGAGGTTCAACTGGGAACGCAGCAACTTGTCTGGGAGCAATCATTCCTCCATTCAGACACGTATTAATAAATTTCCATCAAATGGCTCATGTATCAAAGCTCTACTTCTTTATGCTGCTAAAGCAAACCTTCCTGTGACAAATTCCTCCCTTTATACCGGCTTTGTATCTGTTACAAGCACACTGCACTTCCATGAAAACCAGATCCTCTTGGAACCCACCAGCACAGGAACTGCCCTCCTCGCTGGTCCAGCATCCTTCCTCTCTCATTCCCCTTTTTTTAGACCTAACACCTTCTTCACCCCTTTACTCAAATTTGCCCATTCCATGATTTCATCTGAAGTGGGTGGTGAGTTCACTCTCCCCCGCGAGCAGCCTCTTCACAACGGCTCCCGGGATCTCTGCCAGCTTCTCTCCACCCACGGCCTCTCCCATTGAAGCAAGCCACGCAGCTCCTGCTGCTTCCCTGGGCCAAAGGCGGCATCTCACATCTGGTAGGCTGGCTGGGGAAGAGAAAAGGGAGCCAAGGAACAACTTGCTGGGGGTACGAGCCCCTACTTACCCCCTTTCTCCTAGCACTTTCCAGGGTGGGCATCTCCAGCCTCCCTACCCACCAGCTTTCCTCCCAGGAGATGACGACAGGTTATTGAAGTGACTTTGAAGGCTCAAAGGACACTGCAAACACAAACTTAAGTTTAGAAAACAGCTTTGTGGATTCAAATGAAAACTGGCTTTTTCTTTTAGTTACTCCTATTCAAAAAAACTTTGTGTGGATCCAGGCATCCCCAGCCTTTGCGAACACAGGAGCATCAGACAGTGAAGTCAACTGGTCCCATGGCTTCAGAGACTGCAGAGCTAAACGGCACACTGAAAAGCAGATTTGATTCAGATTTTGTAATTGTATGTGTTAAAACAGAGTATTAAAATTCAAAACAGCGCAGGACAGGTTCTCAAACCTCTTGGGTTCTTCCCTCTGCTCTTTCTGATTTGCCATGGTTTTAAAAATTAATCTTTTGACTATTCCTCCTGGTGCCATTTCTGGGCTGGCAGCCTAGTTCCGACGCCGGTGATTTATATGCTTTGCTCAGAACACAGCACACAAGTACTTCGCTTTTTCACTCGCCCTTTCCAAACGTTTTTAACGATCTGCTTCCTCAGATCTGTTTACATTCGGGAAATTAAAAGCTTAAGCAACCACCCCATTACGAACAAGAACTCCATAAAAATTCCAAGATTACCAGAAAACATCTCAATACAGTGACAAACGTAGCCATGCTCCAGTACGGCCGCTCATCCGTGGGCAGGCTGGTTTATAAATTATTCATGAGTGTCTTTTCCAGGCTAATCTCAACTAAAGAGCGTTTTTTTTTTTTTTTTTTTTTACACCATCGTTTCACTCAAAAGTTCTCCGACTGGCATTTTGATTTGCACAGCGAAATCTGCAAATTTACTTGTACTGAAGGTAATTTCTCTTTCCTTCATGAACGCTTCAGCTGCGATTTCAGTTCGCACACTAGAAATGCAACGGGAGAGAGTTTTATGTGACAGCTTATTTGAAAGCCTGGGAATCCGTGATAATTTCTATGAATTTCCTGAAAAATTTAAGTTTTCCCAGCTGTGATTTTGAGCAGGTTCTTATCTGTAAGGATTTGGGCACCTTTCAGCAGGTAATCCCATCAGCCCAAGCTATTCCTAGTAATGAAAAATGATCTGGGAGACTATCAAGCCATTCTTCTCTTAATTTGTTCCACATTAAGGACAGACAAGACTGAAGATTAAATAACAGCCAAATCTAGTTGAGAAAAATCACTTTGTGGTCCTCTGGAGGCTATTAAAAGATTGGCTAACTCACCTGTGCTTATGGCTTTTACAACTGCTGATCTGTTTTAGAACGTTATCCTGCACAGTGGCATTCGAGTATCTTCCAAGTAAAATCATTAGTTATAATGAAATCCTACTGGGTTCTTTGTTAACGCCCCCGCATGCAGTAATGTTACGGTAGTACAAAAAATGATGATATCTGAAGAAACGAAGAATTCAAGAGAAATGCCTTAGACTCCCTGGTGATGCCTATGCTCTACACCGCAATGCACTGTTTGGAAAACTGCACCGTAGGTGGCTCCTCCAGACCCTGGAGATCATGCTTGGACATCCCTTCCCACCACTTCATCTCAGGCTGCGATGCTCCAAAACAGGGCAAGTGTCTGGCTTCAGGGACTGGCATCCAGCCTGTGAGATGTGTAGGGCTTGAGATATTAATTGTTTTGGAAAGTAGATCCCAAGAAAATCTCTCCTCTGCAGCAATCATGTGAACACCGCTAGCACCAAAATACTGAACTCAAATCCTCGTGATTCCGAGGCTCACCTCTCCTTTTTATGGCAAGTGGCCATTAAAAAAAGTGTTATTTGACACAAGGAGAAACCGGTTTTATGGACACCCCCACCCCAGGACTGAAGCCATAAGAGGAAACCGCCGTAAGAGGTTCTCCAGAGAGGAAATCTTGAGATGAGACACACCATGGATGCCAGAAGGCAGCACAGATAGAAGCTGCGAAGAAAACAACTCAAACACGTGTCGATCTGGGTAGTAGAGAAGGCAGCCACACGTCCCGCCATAGACTGTTGTGCGAAAGCAAAAGGAGAAGGGTGAGAAAGACAGAGGGAAAAAAGCTTCTTGCCTCTTACTTCAAGGAGCTGAATGGGGAATAGCTTCTGAGCAAAGGTCTGCAAGCACTACACTGACCAGTATGAACATCTAGAGCATCCTCTTGCCTGTTCAGCAGCACAGCTGGGAGCATGTAACTGGTCCAGCTTTTATGCCTGGAACCCAAAAGCTCTGGATGTTTTCAAGGAGAGATGCACTTGCAGCATCTGACGGGCACCGCTGCAGAACAGAAGCCACCAGTTTGCTGAACCATTGTCAGAAAACAGGACGGCTCTCTGCAAAGAGTACAGCTGTCTGGAATGACACGTTGTGAAGTCAAAACTTCTCACGTACGAAGGCAGCTTAACTAAGGTTGCTTTGCTGAAGTTTGCTTCGCTGTCCTCACTGGATCTGATTTACCCGAGAAGATATCTAGAAATTGTAACGCTATTTTTGTCAGGATTACCCAAACAAGTAAGAATTTGCTCTCCTGGCATCTTTAAATCGCTGTGAGCTTTAATAGTCTGTTTTACAGCATAGCAAAGCTCTGCCAACATAAGCCTCTGCTGTTTCATACTCAGCAAAGGTCCCAGCTGGACTCAGCCAGCCCGCAGTAAAAGCCACGCTGCTCAGATTTATTCTACTTGTACCTCAGCTCTCCATTATGGCACTGGAAATGTGTGCTCAGGACACGACAGCTCCCACACAAGGTTATTTTTGGCTACGAAGTCTCAAACTGGCTCGAAGAAATCAGGAAGCATCTTGTAGAATATCTCAATTTTGTCTGACTTCCTGTTCCAGTCTTTCATAAGCATTTCATGCCTGCACGTTTCATCAATTAACATAAAGATGAAGCTGCTGCAAATGAGTTCTGACTCCCAATTTATCTGCTGCGAAGACAAAGCAGTTCTCCACCATCACCCCAAGTTCCTATTCAACACGATCAGGTCATTTGCTCCCCAGATTCCCAGTATACAACGCATTTCACAGAACTCTCTTATATAGAAGCCAGACATTTCGAGATTATGATGCAAGATCACAGAATTTTCAGCCAAATTAATGTGACAATTGAAATTTAGGCTCGGTGTAGTAAAATGAATTGGTTTAATGTCTCATTAACAAAAAAGGGTACACTACAAGACGTTTCCAAAATATTTTTGTATTAAAACTTTCCCAGTATACATCATCCTTCTCCCCCTCTCAGCCCACCATCAGTGACCTTTTAGTTAGAGCAGCGGTTGACTTCGCACACTATTTTTGGCTTAGTCCAAGAGTTTATTTCATTTTAACATCGTTCCAGAAGACCGGCAACTAGACAAACTTTGCTGACCACAAAGTAATCTCCTTGCACATCACATTTTACAATTGCTGCAGGGTATCAAGCAGCAGGATGGAGCCGACTTGCAAAAAATAGGTGAACTTACACACTGTGGTACCTGATTAGCACTTTGAGACCAGTGCAATTTCCCTAAGCCCTGTTTCGTATCTAAATCCGGCTGTGTGACAGGGAAGACTGTCTTCTAGTAGCTTCACTTTTTAAAAAGGCCAAGTCCTGAGAGCAAATAGCATCCATAAAAAGGAAACGCATTACACATACATATTACAGTACAATGTTTCTGTTTTCACAAAGTATTTTTCTTCATTCTTTCCCACCTTCTTTCATTCTTTCATCCTTTCTTTCCCTGCTGCTGCATGGAAGATCCCACAAGGCAGAGGACACAATCCTGTAAGCACATGGGCACACCAGGGACAGGGCTCACGTCTGAAAAGCCTTTCACGAGATCCAAGCACGTGGCACCTCCAGTTTTTTCTCACTATATGGTGCAAACAGAGAAAATTACGACAGCTTAGAGACCTCTTACCTTTCAACAGAAATAATTAAAAGTTCAATAATCTCCTTCAGCTGTTTTTGTGTGATCACTTTGTATTGCTTTGTAATTGATTCTTACTTTAAGATTAGATTTTATGCCAACAAGTTTCCTTTCTCTCTAAATCAGTCTTGATGTTTAGATCCTACCTTGACAAGCCCAGTCCGAGCAGCTGAACTCCACACAGATCCATCTGCTCATTCGAGGACTTCGCAGACTGCACGGGAGCAACTTAAGCTGTGGATGTACTTAAAGCACACTGATTACTTGTATGCCACATTTCCAAAGTGCAATACTTTATTCTGTATAGTTTTAACCTCGCCAAGAACATCTGTCATCCCCCCCAAAATACTTATGTGGGCAGACATCAGCTCTCTGCATCATATTGCAAAAAATACGCTGCTAGCCATTCTGTATTTTCAGTATTTTAATCATTTTTACATTAATTTAAGGGCTAACCTAGAGTCTTTTGTACTAAAACATAGTACCGCCCACTAACCTAAAAAAGCCAAATCACGAGGGTGGATTTCACGACGGGATGGAAGTGACAGACTAGAAAGAAGCCACTTTTCATATAATGTCTCTTTTGGTTTGTGATTATCTGATCCTTTCATAATTAAACAAAAAGAAACAGAAGTAACGGGAGTATACAGTGATGGAAACACAGAGAAATGGGGGGGAGGGTAGAGAGATAAATTCGCTGCCAAGAACCTTAGAAACGCCTCTGAATATGCAACAGCTGCTCCAGTTGTTTACAGGCTGAAGCTGGTTTTTTAGTTTCCGCATACAGAAAAGTGGAGAAAAGCAGTATATTCCTATTTTCCCCAGTATATCTAAGAAAATATCCCCTGCTACAGGGATGCGCTTTCTGTAGGTTGGTCTGTGTTATTAGCTCCAAAAATTAGATCCAAAAAACTGGACGGAGTATGACGAGCTGGTTGAAGAATGATCTTCAGAAATTATCTTCACGGATACTAAGATCCAGCTGCAACTGAGGACACGACCCACGCTTCCAGTCTCCGTCTCTGTCCCGCTCTGCTTCGCTCGTTTTGTTTCTCTGAAGAGCTGAATTTTCAGAGAAAACTTCTTCGATATTATAACGTCCTTGGGAAGATGACTCAGTTCTGTGGCTTAGACTGTTAACAGCGTAAAAGAGAACGCAAAAAGCTCTCAGGCTGGCAATGAAATCTTTCACAAGATCTCGCTTTCAGCACGTCCAGAGCACAGGAACTGGAGACTGGAAAGGCTCCTGCTGTTGGCTTTTTATTTCCTCATACCTCACCGCCAGGTCACTAAGCCAACAGGGTGGGTTTTTTCGTCTATCTGAAGTCCATATTGATTATTCGCATTGGGAAAACCATCTCCCTTTATCTCCACTCTCAGTACTGTAAGGCTTTCCAAACAATTCTGAGCATCACCTTTACATAGATGACCTAAATCAAGACCTCGTGTTACATATTTTACATACTTTATCTCATGGACATTGTATTTTCGTATTAAAAAAATCTCCAGCTATATAAAAGCACCTCACAACACTAGAGTTTAAACGTGGAGTATTTCTGCGTTCAGCAGTTCCGTTCACTAAAATAATACACTTCCCGGTTTTCGATCCTAGACAACACCATTGAAGATTCTCTTTGGAGCCTCTTGTATAAGATTCACAAGGAGCAATTCCCCAATCACTATAACCGATTTCAAATGGTGCTAGAAAATATTATTGACTCTGAACACCAAAAGAAATCAGTCATCCTCTAAAGGGGTTACTGTGATCTGCAAGGATGAAGAGTTAAATGCTGGGTAGTACTGAACGGTATTTCACATTGGAGTATCCCCAAATATGTTATAAATGTTAATTACCTGTGACATTATTCACTAAAAAATGTTATAAATAGTATTAAAATGCCGACAAGAAGACAAAGATTTAGGTGGTGATAACTTTCAAAATCAATCATTAGCTACACACATCTTTTAATATTGTAAAACTAATCTTACAACACTTCCAGTTCTCCAAATTCCAGTAGCCTCGGAGAATGTGACCCACCCCGCGAGGTTCAATTCTCACAGAGGCTGGTGCTGGCCATTTCCATTAACTACAACTGGCCTATCAGGCTATCGGCATGCAACCTGAACACTGGAAAGTTAAGTCACACAAAATAAATATGCATATTTGGATCTGCCAAACATGCCACAACGAAGAAGCAAACACACAGCAGGGACACAAACAGCATCTAGAACTTCTAGTGCTTCAATTTAAAATTACCTGCTTTAAATTCTATTGCGTGTCTTGTATGATACATGATATTTATACAAGGGCAGTAAAGAACTAACAAAAGCGTATCTATCTAAGGCTGAAACAGGCTTTGAGCTGAAAAGAAAGTGGAGTAAATGACGTTCCTTTCCTTATTCCTCATCACGTCGTACAAACGACTAGATTTCCTAGTCAGTGCATGACCATCAACACCTTCAATGTTGTGCTACAATTCTGTATTACGCTTTTTGGCATTGTTTATTGTCTCACAAGCCCTTCTGTTTCCGCCGTTCTGGTTCACCACCTACAAATACAATGAACACCCTGCTACCCGGCAGCGTTGCGGAATTTCTGCCTTTGGAATCAGACATTGCATTGCTCTCCCAGGGGTCACCCGGGCCGCAGACCCTGCGGTCCCAGCCTACTGAGGGACTTCGTTTGGTGGTGGAGCTAACTGTAGCAGCAGAAGCACGCAAAGAAGATCCTGACCTTCTCTTTTCCACCGAGGTTTCCGAGGATCCGTTTCACCGAAGGCGGCAGGCATTCTTCCTCCAAGAACACTGATTTCAAATGGTGCTAGACAATGAATAGTTAAATCTAAACCACCATATGAAACCAGCTTCCTGAGGGAGCTTGTTTCTAACTGGGATGATATTCCTGTAACAATAAATTGGAAAAGCCACAGAAGAATACCTATCTATGTTGGGGGTTTATCTTTTTTTTTTTCCCTCCTATAAAATATTTGATGCTTTTTTTCTTATTCTTACCCTTGATTTTGGTTTGAGTCACAGTCATTTCTGTTTTCTATTATAGTGCTACCAACAGAAAAAGAACTGCTTCCAGCAGTGCCACTCTGAAGATTTTTTCTTTGTCATGCTTGGACACCATGTACGAGGGTTTAACCAGGAAAGAAGGACCTCCATCCTACTTTCGTTACTGTCTTCTGTTAAAACATGGTGTCTGCTAAGGTCTGCCCAGAGCTCAACTACCACCAAACAAATCACTGTTGCAAACTCCCTCTAGTGACAACAAAACAACGTGCGAAAGGCCTCCTGCAAGATGTTAATAGATCTTACTTTTTAACAGCAGCAGCAGCAGCAGGAATAGCGGCATGTGACAGAAGCTACATATTAATACCTAAATGTTGAATATTCATTCAAAAGGTCATGCGAACAGTCTGAAAACCAGCCCTCCTGTCTGCCAGCTCTCCCTAAGGTGGCATTTGCAGCATTAGAGAAAAGGCGTGTGCCCAAACCTAAACTTTAAGAATTTCATTAATTACAGACTATTCAGATCTGGCATTTACCACCTGGTCCCAGCACTACTTCTAAGAAGTCTGACACAGGGTTTTTTCCTGGAAGTCTGCTACTGAAGTGTGTTCTAGACAATTTATTCCCTTCAAAACAGATGTATTTTTTTATAACCTGTCTGCAACTTCTCATCTCAGCTGGCAGAACAAACATAGCCAAATCGCATCTGCAGAATCATGTCAAGCAAGTTGGAGTCTTTGCACAGACTACGAGGCTCAGCCGTGCTCGCAGTGACACGTTCTGGGAAATATTCGATAGGTAGAACACAGCCTCTCAGCAAAGAACAAATCTATGATTCCATGATTCTACGAAATTACCTGAAGGACCAGTGCTGGCACAACGGGCACAGTTTGTTTCAATGGCAGGGCAGAAGGGACACACAACGAGACAACGTGCACTGTGCGGGTGTAAAACAACATTGTTTTACGAAAAACAACCAAATGGAGTAGGCTGGGCAGTCACTTTAGTTACTGGAAGAGTTATAACTATGCCAGGCCACATCAGCGTTGGATTTATTATGCAGATTTTCTGTCCAGAAAGCGTCTGTGGGAAGCAGCTTGGCCGGGAGCAGCAGGACTACGCTGTGCTCCTGCCCGTCTCTCCGGGCTCGCAGCTGGCTGGGAACCTTCCATGCAGGAGCAAGAAAGGCCAAAGCATTAGCACGGTTTAAAAAAAAAAAAAAAAAAAGCAGTTTTGAAGTGTAGGCAGGACCAAACTGTTCCCTCAAGGCATGCAAAAGCATCACGCTTTGCCTTGATGTAGTGTAATTCAAGATGAGCAAAGCATCTCACGTGGTCCCTCCTGCAGCGTAACACACGCGGTGGGCACTGTACCTGCCTCCGGAAGCCCTGAGAAAGCTCACTGTACTTCCTAACAGCCATCACCCAAGATGAACCCGTCTGCCATCTCCCGAGGACAGCCAAATATTCTCAAACTCCTTCTCTTCAGGGGGCAGGAAACCATGTCAGAACCTTAACCTAACTTATTACATCTGTTTCTAAGGTTTAATCACCTCCAGAGATGCATCCCTCTCTTCATTTACCAGAACGACAACCAAAACAATTAGTTCAGACTAGAAACCCAACTTCTCGATGGCTGAAGAGAGAGGAGAGGAATCTCCGATTAATGTGGACAGTTCCCACGAGGGTGTCTGTCAACAGCATCACTAACACGCTCTTCTCCAAGAAAATCTTCATGAGAAAGTCCATCTGGGAAACAAAAAAGCAGTAAAACTTCACAACCATAGCCTTCCGTCGACAAAGCAAGGCTAAACCGTGCTACAGCATCTTTTACAGTTACGTTTGTGACATACACGGGATTTGAAGCTGAGGTCCAGCCGCACGGCTCGACCTTTACCATTAGCCCTAGAATGGGCACCAACCACAGCATCTCCCTATCTGACCATCCAGACAGCAAACTCTTCCATTTAGTATCATTTGCACTTTTGAAGAAAGCATCTTTCAAGACTTGTAATAACTCCGCGTGTTTCTAGAACACAGATAATGAGAAACACTCTCGCATCAGGGCTGTAAAGTGTCATGTCTAAACTGGAAAAACAAATGAGCTGCGGATAGAGAGCTATTGTACTTCTCCAAGATGCCTCCTTCTAATTAGGTCCTGTAAGTTTTAAAACATTTTCAGATCTCAGACTATTCTGTCCTTCCTAGATTTAATGATGAGAAAAGCTGAGAGCAATTGTCTCGTTTAACTGGGAAGGAAGGAGAGGAAAGAGGAGTTTCTGACTGCATTTTGTTTCTGTAGTTACAAACTAACGCTGTTCTGTAATCTTCCAGAGAAAATTATGGGAATGACATGTCAGGGACTTAAGCCCTCATCTTAAATACTTTATAATTCACCTGGTTTTATTTAACATCAGTGGGATTAGTTACAGGAGTAAAGTTTTGCCTGCCATCAAACCACTGCAAAATTAAGAGTACGATGCCTTTATTTTGCTGTTGATTAACTCTAGTGATTTACAGGTGGTTTAGCTGTATTCAGACACGTATCAGGTAACCCTCTCTCTTCCAGTGATGAATTCCTGCGGTTAAATGCTCAGAATAACGTGTGAACTGTGTTCCCAGCTTTCACTGCAAGTGAAAGTATCTCTGGGAACGCTTTGGAATGCCTTCCAACTGGACTAATGATACTGTACGGGAAATTTGTAAAAAAATAAAGTCTTCTTTCTTCCTTTCGTGCTCTGACGTAACAGCAGCCGTGTAAATGGATTTTTGATAGAGCTTTACTTGTGACAGCTTTACGACCCATCTACGACAGGCTGAAAGCCCGAGTCAGCTTGTAATTTGCAGACAATAGCTTGGGAGTACGGTACGTCTGATAAACGGCTCAACTTATTGTAACTCTAATTCCCCCTTTTTTTTTTTTAATAAAACATAGAGCCGAGGAAAGACAACAGATTGACAACTCCGCGGAAAGCCTCTGTTCACGGAAGTGCTATAGCACGGGAAGCGATTGTGTGAACTTCCTACTCAGCGCTTGGCCATGTATCTCATTTCCGAGCCGCTGCAGGTACCCCATGGCACGATGAAGATCGAGGAACCATTAAGAAATTGTCTGTCAGGTGAAAAACCAATTAATGCTAACTGCAGCGAGGAAGAACTGCCTAGCAAGATAGAAACTGAGACTGGGAAGTCAGTTACAGATGTCTTTAAAGGGATTTGTTTTTTTTTTTCCCCGGGCATTTTCAACTTGAACTTAAACCACAGCTATTTGGGAAAAGCTGCTTCATCTTTTATTTTTCTGCACCATCAATCCCCCAGCGTTTTCACCACCAGCTTAATGAATTCCAACTATCAAGGGAGCTCATCCGCTATGTAATTTGTCTTTTTTTTGTTCCCTTCACTAAACAAGCAGGAAAAATGTTTTTAATTTGCAAGGCTGAATAAATACCTACTGTGTTTGCCAAGACTTTATTGTCATTCACGGCTGTCCACAGAGCTGACTGACTTCTCACAGACAGGGTTTATCTCCTCAATAAAAAAAAAAAAAACCTGCCCAAGCAAGATATTAATCTTTCTTAATAAAATAAAATAAAATGAAAAGCAGCAGTTCAATAAATAATACTGTGGCTAGTGAAACTCCTTCACCCATGATATGGTCCCAGAGCAGATCTTTTGTTGACAGCAACATCATTTAACGTTGGGACACCCTCCAGCGCTCGCTGCTGCCTCCCATGCTTTAGTTCATGTCGCCTCCAGTCGTACCCATACAACTGCCCGCAGGCCAGCCTATAAACAAGTTCACTCAAATGATTCTAATTCAAAGGAAAAAAAAAGAAAAAAAAAAATTGTTTTCTTTTCTCGACTGAGATATTTTCAGTCATCTGGTTTTCCACACGGTGAGGAAAGAGATGGCACCGCATTGCTGCTGAGCTGGAAATGAATGGCCGGGGGTAGGCAGAAGCTTATTAAGCTGGCACTAGCAAAAGACATGAACTGTGGAATTACACCTCAGATAGCATCAAATCTCATCTCCCTTGCTCAGCTGGTCATGAGGAGTTGAGACAAGTTTCAGCCTGCAACGAAACGCGGATCTTGAACTTTCACAAGAAAATCAATACACCAAACTTTGAGATTCTTACTCAAGTTTTACTAGGTTTTTATAAAAGGTCCAGCTTTCCCCGCTGGCCTGCTGCATGAATTTTTTCAGTTAAATTTTTCTCGCGGAACAATTCTGTTATCTTGGAATTTACAATGTGCAAGAAACAAAGCCTCCGCAGCTGGAATTTAATATGATAAGGTCTGCGCTGAGCTTGGCATAAACAGGTAAGAAGAAAAAGCATTTGGGTCATTTGGAGAATGAAATTAATGACATGACAAACCATTACTGTCAAAAATTTCCTACACTGATGACAGTACTGCATGGATCTCACTTTCCTTCCTGTGCTTTGGTTCGCTGTACTGAAAAGAGCTACCAAGTAAGTGATTTGGGGAACATTTTTCTGGAACAAGCAAAGAGCCCTCAAATAAAGACCGTTATTTGCGTTATTTTCCACTGGTGAAACATCCATACCTGTTACATATATGTTTTAATTTCAGGAGCTTCTCAAAGCCTCTAACAGGAAAGGCATGCGAGGTATTTACACCATCAGCTGATACCAAGGAGGGACACCAATGTGCTATATACCTCAGAAAAACCAGCCTCCACCACATACAATTTTCGCCGTGTATTTCTGGAACAATTCATTACTGACAGGTTTGTCCTCAGAATCTGGAAGAAAAAAAAAATATCAGAAGCTGTTTGAATTAGTCCTCTCTTTGTGGCGTTCTTCAAAGAGATAAATTAAAATGCAACTTCATAATCATTCTTCTCTTCCTCCAGCCTCTAACAGAGGCTTTTAGCCAAGTTACTGCTCCTCAAAATCTGAACTTGAGTGTATTTACAGTCAAAACAGGCAATCAAGGTTTATCACTAACTCCATCATTAGAATACAGGTATCACATTCCCTACGGAAGGAGGAATTTTCGATTAGAGCTTCAAAATTCATCGAAAGAAAGTGCTGTCTCTGTTTCATACTGAAGGATGTGTGTAGACGCTCCTTGGAAGATACATCTAAATTGGTCTACAAAAACCTCCTGACAGATTACCTTGAGCCCCGGCCCACCTGCACGCAGACCCCACAGCAGTGGTGTGCGCCCCATGCCACGGGGAAATAATTCTTTGTGGAGGAAGGATCTGTAAATATCAGGTGCAGGAGAATCACCTACTGCATAGAGCAATATCCTTGATGCCTAAGTTGTCTCAGATTTACTCCAAAACTCCGTTTTAAAACCTTTTCAGGCTGATTTTGGGGATTAGTAGGAAACAGAAATCCTAAAAATACAAAAGCAGGTTTATCAAGCTAGAGGAAAAAACAGTAAGATGTGTTTGTGAACAAAAGGCTTTAGTATATGAATTATGCATTACTGAAAACTGACTTCAATTTGTACGGGAGGAGGGAGATTTCTGTGCATCCAAATTCAAGCACAACAGGCACAAGCTGCACTGCAGAGAATTCAATGCAGTCCTGTACGAACACAAGCAATTCGTGTACCTCAATCCTTTTTTCCCGAGGATTATTTTGCGTTATTTGCGAGAATCTGGGTCAAAAACCAACAAAATAATCCATTAACCCCTTGAAATCGGTCATCACCGAATTCAGATGGGGCTACTGACACAGTAGGGGAGCAGGAATAGTCTGGCTCCAGCCCGGCTACTCTATTTCTGTTCACATTCCCATCTCGTGTCCATCACCAGAGCAGCTGCCTGTTCTTCCATCAAATGGTGAACTTTGGGGCAACAGAGGCAGAAATACCGTTTTTTTTTCTTCCAAGGCATCACAATTTGCTGGATAAAAGCATCATGCGTTATGCTTTAGAAACTGCACAGGACAACCATAATGAACAACATAATAATTCCCTGTTGTTTTCTAAGGTATGCTAACAAAGTAGCCACTCACAATAAAACTCACTGTTGCTTGTCCACATCCTTACATTATAAAACCATTTTTTTCCATTCCCACTGCCGTCTTATATATGCAGAAGTATCTCACCGGGATCTGGGAGAAAACCAATGATCATTAGGGAAAAAAATAAAGATTTCTTCAGCTCAATGTATTTCTTCTGACTTAAAGCTTTTGGAATCTGAAGAGCGATGAGCATCATTTTTAGAAACCACCCCGGCAACGTTGCTGTTATATAAAAGTTTCAATAGCAGCGCTAATCCCAGCGCTCAACAGAAATGCCCGTCATGAAACGCTCAAAAATGACACCTACTGTTGATATTCCTGTGCCGCCCATCTTATCGCGGCCACTTACGTCTCTAAAAGCGAGCTCTTAAAACCAGGCGCTTGTAACTCTTTTGCCCCTCTGCTTATCTTCAGCACTGGATTCACTTAAATCACTACGTAAACAATCGCGCTGGTTTGCCTGTTGAAGGATGAAAGGTGACCTGGAAAGAATTGTTCTTGCATATCTTTTAAAATTAACAATAACCACACATGAAAATATTTATTTTCCTGTATTTTTTTTTTTTCCTGGTATAATACAAACTCAAATTCTGACTGCTTTGGAAGACTCCACAATTACTGCAGAGGAAGTGAAATTAAAATCATCGCACATTAAAAAAAAAAAAAAAAAAAAAAGACAGCAATTAAGAAGGAAAGGAAATTCAATCAGACCGCTCCACGTGCGATTGTTTTTAATCCCAACTGAATTCCCACGCCTGACAAACAGACTGCAGAGGATCTTTTAGCTGAAGACAAATATTCTTTACTCCTCCCATCTCGTACAGCACTGCAAAAAACACCCAAACCCAAGCCAGAAATATTTCCAGAGCAAACAAACCACCTTTGAACCCTTCTTTGTTGTGCTGAAGAAGCGAAGAATCAGAAATTGAATTTTTCAAGATATCCACTTCCTAGATAGTGGTGCTGCACAGCGACAAACATAATATAGGCCAGATATATTTACACTGCGTACTTCACATCAGGATACATAACCGATGCAGAGCGCACACTTCATGAATCAGTTTACAGAAATGATTTACCTTTGAGTTTGCATGTATTTGTAAATAGCTTTTCTCTCAAATAACGTGTTCTTCCTTTGGCAAGGCGCTCTCATGAGATCAGCACCTGGAATTTATAAAGTGGTTTATTTAAATGCACGTTTGCGTTTCCCCTTTAGCTTCACCTTATAAAAGCAGAAAAAGGTCACACGGCTATGGTACATTTTTACCAGTTTGGTACCATTTTGGATCACCTCATTTTGTTACAGAATGGAAGAGCGTTACAGGAACGCAGCCGCTCCACACTTGCCACCGCTGCACAGGAGGCCTCCGTCGCAGCTCCCCTGGGTTCTTCTCCCAGCAGTTCCACATCCTCCCCCATTTCTGCATCTTTTTGGCTAGGCCAGGCCATGTCACCTAATTAAAGAGCTTGTTTCTCCCAGCTTTGAAGAAAGAGGGACGAGAGATTTACCTAAAGATTTTAGGGACTGACCAATGGCCCGTAAGTCGTGGTGGAAACTGGAAGAGCCGGGAGATGAGAGGGACCTTCACTCCATGGTGAAGGCGACCGTGGACAAGGATGGTTCTCTGCCATCTGGATCCAGCAGCGAGTGGCTGGCAGCGCTGGAATTGATTACATTCACCCGACCATGCCCGGCTTTGAATATTTACTGATCCTTACTCCTTCTACTACTCAGTTCGTGTATTCGGCTACTTTTACAGGACAAAATGCATCATCAGGATAAAACCAGACATTGTGCTTCAATAATAAATACTGATGCCGGCATACGCCGTGACAATTATAGAACTAATTAGGGGACCACAACATCGTGCTCCACATATTAAACACAACCAAGCAAGAGCTGGGGAAAACTGGCTGTTCGATTTTGAAAATAATTTTGTTTTGCAGAGTAGTTTTTGCTTTAATCTACTCAGCTATTGAACAACTCTAGTTACTTATGTCCCTGTCTATCAGAAAAATCTAACATACATATATCCATTTTGCTGCAACTTACTTGTGCTCTTATTAGTCTCTTCTCCATAATTGGCTCCATCTTTTGAAGGAGGTGAAGTCAGTATCTCATAATTTGAGCATTAAAACAAAGAAGGGTCAAGCTCTGTTTCTCGTCTGATTTTCTTTGGGACCTGAGAAACTGTGTAAAATTTAACGCTATACAGAAATTTACCTTCCCAGTGATTTCCAAAGGAGGTATCGTAAAGCTACATCAGCGGGGCAGAGTCTCGGTCACGGACCAAGACACATCGATCTAGGAGCTTCATATAAAAAAATAAAGAGTAAAAAGTATAAAAAAAGAATAAAAGAAAAAAGAATAAGAGAGAGGTCTGGTTTCTAGTTTACTGCCTATGGCAAGGAAGAGTGAAGAGACATAAAGAAAGAGGAAACATAAGGAATAAAGACAATAAAACCTGATATAAAGGCAGATTTAACAGCCTGATGGCCTATCTACTCCAAGCATCACAGGAAGGTATAGCTTTAAAATAGAGACTTAAATAAAAAGGCATTTTTTGTGGTATTTACAGAGAGTTGGCATGGGAGAAAGCTCCTTTCTGTTGAAACTGTACTGAGCTGCGGCTGATTGCTATCAATTCACACGTGCACAAGTCAGGCAAACATCGCAGGAGAGAAAGAAAATGATGCACATGCAGAGGTGCAGATCTGGAACTCAACTGCACAGAGGCAGCCGGCAAATATGTGTTTGCAGAGGAAATCTGGAAGACACAAGATGCAGAACGGGCTAAGAGACGATGCCGTTGTGTAAAAGACCTTTTGACAAGTGCATTAAAGAGCATGATTAACAGAGATCACAAAAAACCCCCAGCAGAATTATGGACACCCAGTCAGATAAAAACTCAAGCTCAACAACATGACTGACAATTGTTTGACCAGTTAAAAAAAAAAAAAAAAGCTCAGCATGAAGACACGGGCTAATAGGCTAATATTTGGCTGAGAAAAAGCAACGAGAAACTTTTCAAATGAATTTAAAGAGGCAGAAGTTAGCCTGGAAGTGGTGTAGGACAAAATCACAGAGGAAAAACCCAAATTACAAATGAATGGTATAACTTCCCACTTTTAAAAATGTGGCCATTACTAGACTAAAGAAAACTAAAACCAAAGAAACCCTAGTGAGTTAGGGAAGAAGAGAGTTAGCTCTATATTCTGCCAGCATTCGAGTTCTCCTATTTGTAACAGACATGACTAAATTAATTCATCAATTAGTAAATGAGTTCAGTTAGTTCACAGCATGTAATTCATTTATTCTACTCTGTTAACAGGCACATCCTAATGTCACTTTGTAATATTTTGCAAATTCAATTTAATTTATTAGATGTGATGAGAAAAGGGGAACGTGAAGGCAGAAAATAAAACTGTAACAAGGACGGATGCAAAACTTGCTGAGATAACACACAGCATAAATAGCAGTAAGGATGCGCCAGCGAGGTCCGGTCCCCGCTCAGCGCTGCTGACCATTCTGCATCGACAGTTTTGTGGTTAAAGCAGGTCCAAGAGGACCCGTGCAGGAACGCGGCAGCTGCCAGCCCGCGATGGTGTCCCCACAGCCATATCCCCGCAGTTGGCCTGGGTTTTCACATTGTACGCCCCCCTTCCGTCCCTTGCAAATAGTTTCATCAAGAGATTCCTCTTTCATAGAACTACTTTGGATTTCTTTCAGGTTTTAATGCCGGCGAAGGACATTCACTCGAGATTATCCCCGTAACTGTCTACTGTGAAGGTTAGAAGGATAACCTGTGAAAGTCAGAAGGCAGTTGGAACAAGATGATCTTTAAGGTCCCTTCCAACCCAAATCATTCTATGATTCTATGATAAAGCAGTCAAAGTGAGGGCTGGGATAATAAAGTATGTGCTATATAAGGCCAGCTGCAAAGGTCTTGACAAAACAAGGTTTAAAAAAACCAAGGAGAGCGTTTGAATGTAAAACCTGACAGTCATGTGAAGGCAGTATGTACGTACACCTGCACACCAGAGTCCAGGGGTAGAGCAGAAGCCAGCAGAAGAGCTCTGAAGAGGCTGCGGGATGGACAGAATTACACACACACCGGTGCAAAGATGGGAGCAGCATCCTCTTAGACATGATCTGCCTCTCAGCAACGCCGACTCTTGGAGCAGCTTCCTTTCGGCACAGAGAGAAAACAGCGACAGACACGCACTTAGCCAAGAAGGGAAATCAGCTGAACCATGATAACGTTAATAGACTACTATTAAGCCCTCATTAACAAGGAAAATTAAGTTAGGGTTCTATCAAGAACAAGCCAAATTCGTAAAACACACATGACTGGAGTCTTTCTGCTCAACTGATGACACAGCTAAGCAACTGGGACACGGCTGTCTCCACAGACAGATGTCCAATGAGTGTCCTGTGCCACAAGACTGGGAGACTGCAGGCGTCAGGCACGTGGCCTGCCTTTGTTCTGCCTGAATTTTGGCAGAATTTAGGTGCCTGGAGTCCAGAGTGATAAAACTCTCAACTCAGGAGCTGCCTAGGCATCAGCACATGCCATTAGCAGCACACACCTGCTGTTCACAGTCGAAGGTGTCCCACCTGGAGTGAGGGAACATGCTTCTCACCTAGACTCTGCTGAAATCCATTTAGGCAAAAAGCAGCCCAAAAGCGAGGTAAATCCTCTCAGAGAGCTCAAAACCCACCAAAATCCGTATCAACATCACCACTCATTCCAGAACAAGGTTGCACCATGAATCTCCCAGCGTTTTCACCACCACAGTCTGGACACTCAAGCACCCACCCAGAAAGCAAGAGAGCCCCTTTTTATGTCTTCTCAGTCTTCAACTTCACACCATCCTGGACCACTGAAGCAGCAGAGATGCAACACGTGAGGCTGAACACCCCTCTGCAACTGTCGTGCTGCTCCTGGTACCCCAACAGGCTCTTTCAGAGATAACCTGAGCACCCGAGGGCTGGAGCCCCTATGCTGTGAGGACAGGCTGAGAGAGCTGGCGATGTTCAGCCTGGAGAAGAGAAGGCTCCAGGGAGACCTCAGAGCCCCTTCCAGTACGTAAAGGGGCTCCGGGAAAGCTGGGGAGGGACTCTGGATCAGGGAGTGTAATGATAGGACGAGGGGGAACCGTTTTAAACTGGAAGAGGGGAGATTTAATTAGGTCATTAGGAAGAAATTCTTTACTGTGAGGGTGGTGAGGCACTGGAACAGGTTGCCCAGAGAAGCTGTGGCTGCCCCATCCCTGGAGGTGTTCAAGGACAGGTTAGATGTGGCTGTGAGCAACCTGGTCTGGTGGGAGGTGTTGGAATGAGATGAGCTTTAAGGTCCCTCCCAGTCCAAACCATTCTATGATCCCCTCTGCTTGCTGCCATGTGTGCGTGCCCTTAGAATGACTGATGTCCAAATCCCGGTCTACTGCATCGCAAACAGGGTCCCTCTGAAGTGCCTCCCTCTATCCTGGTTGTATCGACTCCAAAATAATGAAAATTACACCACATTTGCACCCCTGCCACCCTCACAATACAAGTCGCATTCTGTCCCATTCCCACTCTGCTGAAAACCAAGCTCTACTTTGTAGTCCAACACTTTTTCACAGCAGATGTAGGATGTATTTCCTAATTCTGGCCCAGACAGTGAATCCCACATCCAAGGGCAAAAATCCAGTATGGAGACATGAACTGGGCATCCAGTGCTCTAAAAAAAAAAAAAAAAAACAACCTAAAAACCAGCTGGATACTGGGTATTTCGAAAGAGAGACTATGCTACATGTACAAGGGGACACAGCTAAGCATCCCTTTGATGTGAAGCTTAAAATACATAACATCTGCTGTGCTGCTGCTGTATTTCCCCAGAAAATTGGTAATATTCTGGATTAAAGTTTGGGGTGGGGGGGTGGGGGGGTGGGAAGAATAATTAAAAGAATCTTGGAAGTCCTTACAAGGACAGTAACACAGAGAGAAGACGAAGTTGGTTCAGACTACAGCACAGCACTGAAATAAAAGAAGGAATGTCTAGAATTACATTTGAGGTGCTGTAGTTTAAGACAAACTGTAGCAGAACCATTACAGTGGCTTGATAATTCTATTAGCAATCATTACATCACACATTACAGACTCCTTACAGATTTCCCTCCTAACAGCCCCTGCTTTATCTGCATTTTTTGCAAAAGAAATTACAGTAACTTATGCCACAAGGGAGTAATTGTGTCAGGGGGTTGGTGAGGAATATATTCACTTGCATTTCCAGACTGGAGCATTCCTCTCTTCACTGTACTCTCTAAACCATCAAACTGAAACAGCACTCGTCTCATTCACCCTGCTTCCGAGGGCCACACAAGTTTTATTAGGTTTCCAGTTAAGATGAGGAATCATCTGTATCCGGTATGGATATGACAGGATCGGTTAAAACACCTAAAATAACTGAAGCAAATATGTAAACCGCACTGCGCAGACGTATAAAATAATGCGGACCCACAAAGCAGGAAGTCAGAAGTCTGACAGACACGGGAATACAGATTATGAAACCGTGAAAATTCATTTAAAGCTGTATAATTACACCCACACAACGAATACCTCTCTTACTTCTCGTTATGTATATCTCCCTCACTTCAAGTATCAATATTACTAATATATTTCCTTGTACCATTGCTCATGAGTAAGAAAACCTTTCTTTACATCTCATCTCTTTAGGAGGGGTGCAGTAGCCCGGTCCCAGATATTTTCGGATGCAAGGGCATGGATGGGAAGGACTGTCTGCAATGCCCACATCAAACCCAACTTTTTTTCGCTCCCCAAATGCATACAGCTGCATCCAGAAAGAGAGATGCTGAGCACATCTCCTGCATCACTTCTCTGAACCCCCGCCAGCGCTATCCGCTCTTTGAAATGCCTCGCGGAGATTTCCAACACCCCGTGAGTCCTGCACAACTCTGCCTCTGACCCTTTCTGTTAGGGACTCCTGAGCGATGGGCTTTATCTCATTAATTCAATGGTTTTTAGGAAACTACGTTTTCCTGCCAGTTTTTAAACCCAGAGGAATTTTCTAGATGTGCAGTGACAGTGCATGAGTAATAGCTCCCTCATTAAACTACCAGGGAGTCATAAAACAAAACAAATTGTTCAGCTTCCCAGTGTTTTTCCGATTTGCTTTCCCTTTCCAAGCCCTGTAGTGCTCACAAACATCCAAACTATCTAAGTGACGTCATTTCTAGTCAGAATCCTTAAAGGAAACAACATGTCTTTAGCATGTTGCTCAATCCTCTGGTATTCTTGCAGTCATTTATTTCTGCCCCAGGGTAAGTTGTTTTATTTTTTTTAAATCAAGACTTCACTGTGCCCATGTGAAAACTGTGCCCCCAAAGTCCGCCATCTAAAGCTCGTCTGGAACGAGAGAAGGCACTGCGCTAGGTTTGCCGCTGCCTGGCAGTCCTTGGAATGTCTTTTGTCTTCATGCCAAACGCTCTTGGTGCCCACAGCCGAGAAGCAGGGTGGTGCACCGCGGGAAGTCGAGAAGACGTGAAAGACAAGAAACAAACCCTGCTCTGCCACGGCAAGGCTTTGCATCTGCTGCCCCAGCAGCCACACTTGCTGCTCCTCCTGCGCTTGAAAAACGGTCCTCCCTAGGGAAACAAGGTATTTAGCACAAACCTGGGAATACAGCTTTGCACTGCGTTTGCCACGGGGCAGGTTTGTGCTGAGAAGCTCAACATGAGCCGGCAACGCGTGCTCACAGCACAGAAAGCCAACTGCATCCTGGGCTGCATCAAAAGAAGTGTGGACAGCAGGGCGAGGGAGGTGATTCTACCCCTTTACTCCACTCCGGTGAGACCTCATCTGGAGCACTGTGTCCAGCTTTGGAGTCCTGAGCACAGGAAGGACATGGACACGTTGGAGCAGGCCCAGAGGAGGCCACAAAGATGATCAGAGGACTGGAGCCCCTCTGCTGTGAGAACAGGCTGAGAGAGTTGGGGGTGTTCAGCTGGGAGAAGAGAAGGCTCTGGGGAGACCTTAGAGCCCCTTCCAGTCCCTAAACAACGTCTATGGCAAGCTGGGGAGGGACTCTTTATCAGGGAGTGTAGCAACAGGATGAGGGGTAACAGTTTTAAACTGAAAGAGGGGAGATTTAGATTAGATATTAGGAAGAAATTCGTTACTGTAGGGGCGGTGAGCCCCTGGCCCGAGTTGCCCAGAGAAGCTGTGGCTGCCCCATCCCTGGAGGGGTTCAAGGCCAGGCTGGATGGGGCTTGGAGCAACCTGGTCTGGTGGGAGGTGTCCCTGCCCAGGGCAGGGGGTTGGAACTAGACGGTCTTTAAGGTCCCTTCAAACCCAAACCATTCTCGGATTCTATAAAAAACCACTCTCTTCTTCTAAACAGAGGCAGATATCTGCGTTTCTGAAGCGCCTTTCATGTCGGCAGGTAACAGGTTCTTTATCCCATTTTGAAATCCGGCAGTCAAACTACACAACACAGTCCGACAATTCAAGGAGTACTATGAAAGGCCACAATTTCTACAAGTAGTCTGTGAGAATGAGATACAAGACTCAGTCTCCTGCATTTCTGTTCAGGATGAAGAAGCTTGTACTCAAGTGCTGATACAGACATACCTTCCTACCCAACACGGTACCCACCGTTTCAATAACTACATCCTATAAATGCTTTTTTGTATCCACCTTCGGAAGGCTGAGTATCTTGTATGGTAACTCAGATTTGGAGAATATACAAAGATGAGAACAGTCCCAAATTTTTAAAAGCAGAAGGAAAAACAAAAACAACACAGCAGAACAAGGTACCAAACTCAACCCTGGGAGATAAACAGGCTTGAGAATATTTATATTTAACACGTGTTTTGGTAAGACGGCAGAAATGCTAACAAACTACTGCAGTTTTCAGAACTTTAAGGTGCGCTTGTAATTCCCACATTACAGATAGCCAAGGAAGGACTGAATGAAGTTGCTGTAAGGTGAACTGAGTTCAGCGTTCAGTGCTTTTACTGAAAAATGTGGCTTGCTTGAGGAAAACTTCCACTCCTTTTGTCTAAACAAAATCTGGGAGCCGCAGAATGAAAACCATTTCAGACAGCCTTAACATCTCACATGGCTGAGATGTGAATTCTGTCCTATAATGAGCAGCAGAAAGCGAAGGAATGAGATGAACTGGGAGCTCCAGACCACGGTTCCCAATGTGTTTGGCCAAGTGGTGAGGAGCCCCATTAAACACACCGAGCTCATCGACCTCGCAAGACTTCTCCAGGCCAGGGCTGGAAAACAAAACAGCTGAATGCTTATTCCCTTGTCGAGGGAACTCTGGCACTCTGCTCTCTGTCTACCTCCAAGTCAATGGTTTTAACACCAAGAAAGAATCTGCAGCTCTAAATACACATCTGAGACAGACAAAAAAGCAGTAATTAAAGTCAGTGAGAGACTGGTTGAGCAGAAGTTGAATGGAGACCCCAGCCCAGAGCCTCAGGAATGTTCAAAAGCCTTGCTGCTAACAATTTCACTGGGATTTAGGTATTCAAATACCTCTAAGGACACAGAGTGTCAGCATTTGTCTCTTTACATTGTTACATAATTGTCAACAAAGCTGGGAATAACTTGCCAGCTTCACTCGTCACATCATCCTTATGAAAGAGTGCAGAGGTAACAATGAGAAATGGGAACTTTCGTCAGGACTGAAATACGTAGCAGACAGTGTGGCAGATGGCACTGGATGAACCGAAATGGAACTGGAAAGCTCAGGGTATTTTAGAGAAGGTACATGTAAGACTAAACAAGGTAACAGCTTAAAAAGTACAAAATAGTAAAGAGACAAAAAAGTGCTCCTATTCATCCTTCTCCTGACATACGGAGATGTTCCAGGAACTAAAACAATTATAAATATTTTGGCTTTTATGTTATGGTCACAACTGAATACCACTTGATCCTAATACGTTGGCACCTGCACAAACACACATAAAGCCACCGCTGCCCTGCAGAGTTTGCAGTCCAAAGGGTGAGGGAATATTCTCTTTGCATTCGTTTAAAAGCCAAGCAGAGACTAAGCACGGGCCTCACAAGAACATGCCAAAGCCAAGGCCTGTGAAGAGTTAAGAAATCAAGTCTTTGGACAGAGAATGAAGCCCTCAAATCTTTGGTAACTGTCTTCTATAAGGACTCCATCACCTCTCCCCGAAGTCTTTGGTGCTGGCTGCTGTTACTGGAGGAGATGGACCACAGGTGGGGGACTCTGCCCATCCCCAGCTCCTAAGATATAACTCAGCTCTGGAACTTAACATTTTGTGGCCTCGTGGCCAAGAAGGCCAGTGGCATCCTGGGATGCATCAAGAAGAGTGTGGCCAGCAGGTGGAGGGAGGTCATCCTCCCCCTCTACTCTGCCCTGGGGAGGCCGCATCTGGAGAACTGTGTCCAGTTCTGGGCTCCCCGGTTCAAGAAGGACGGGAAACTGCTGGAGAGGGTGCAGCAAAGGGACACCAAGATGATGAGGGGACTGGAACACCTCTCTTATGAAGAAAGGCTGAGGGATTTGGGTCTCTTCCGTCTGGAAAAAAGACGGCTGAGGGGGGACCTTATCAACACTTATAAATACTTAGAGGGTGGGTGTCAGGAGGATGAGGCCAGGTTCTTTTCAGTGGTGCCCGGCAACAGGACAAGAGGTAACGGGCACAAACTTGAGCATAGGAAGTTCCACCTAAACATGAGGAGGAACTTCTTTACTGTGAGGGTGGCAGAGCCCTGGCACAGGCTGCCCAGAGAGGTGGTGGAGTCTCCAACTCTGGAGACAATCAAAACCCGCCTGGACACGTTCCTGTGCCACCTGCTCTGGGTGACCCTGCTCTGGCAGGGGGTTGGACTAGATGATCTCCAGAGGTCCCTTCCAACCCTACCATTCTGTGATTCTGTGATTTCAGGAACGAGCACGCTACACTGACACAGAGTTTGGGCAGCGTTTCCAAAGCTGCAGGGCCCCATCAGGCCAGCTGATAGCTCTTCATTAAAAAAAGCAACAAGAAACAAAAAAAAAAAACCTCTTTCCCAGGCGGTGAACGACACCAGCATGAGACTGACAACTTTCAGGATGAGGTCACCTCCGTTTCCCTTCAGAAACAAAGCTAGCAAGTACAATTAACAATAATTAAAAACTCCTTTCACAAAGGGGCACTATACTTTTATTATCTCTGTTGAAGCCTAATCAAAAGCATCACAATGGGCTTGTTGATTATTTTTTTAAATGAAGATGCAATAAAAGACAGAAAGAAACTGGCAATTAAGAACAGAAACCCAATTTTCTTAGTATTTTAGCTCAAAATATAAATTGAACCCTACTTACCTAAAAGAATAACTCACTACTTACTAGTTAACCATGGCAAAACATAACCAAAAATTCTAATTTACCAAAAAAATGCTTAACGGGTAAATAAATGTGCTCATGACACTGAAACATACATGGGAAGTATAAGAAATAAGCTGTAATCACACTCATCAAAACATACTGGCTTTGGGTCTCATGATTTTATGTGATGCACAGGGTTCCAGCTGCACAAAAATATTAAGTTTCTTGGTATCTCTATTTACTATTACAAGTTCTGAGAAGTTCACTGCAAGAATGTAAGCTGATTTGTATTTCAAACTATTTATTATTCATATTTGTTTCACCTCATGTGTCAGAGAAAAAAAGAAACAGTGGTTTAATCACTAGAGACGCAGTAGCGTCCGGAGAGCATTTCAGCCCACCAAATGTAAATGCTTGCTGCTGGGTGAGCAGAATCCTCTCGGGACTTCAGCGATAAATTGAATTTACAGCAATTACAACAGGAGCTTGGATGCTTACGTGAAAATTTAGTTGCCTGAACACAGCACCTATGCCTCCCATCATTTTAGGTGATGTTCAGGATCCTGCCTGACCCACATAAAAGTCCCATAAAGCTCCTGTTGGGAACGTCCCAAATACTTAAGGTGTCTCAAAGGCAGCAGAAAGCCATGTGCTGGCAACTGAACCCCATCCTCATGCACTTGCAGACACGTACGAGCACATGTATTATGCTGTCGGATCTCTATATCAGAGCCAAATCCCACCCATGGAGTCTGCTGCACATCTACAGTGCGATAATAGTTTTAAAAACCCTTTAAAATGCTTTTGGTTTTACTATGGATATTAAAGGTCCCACTGCTCTTTATCATAAAAGGTATTTTGATGTTGGTGTCTCTACCCACAGGCAGGCAGGACTGCCACATCAGGTTTACCAGCAGAGCTTTAGGGTGCAGATTAAACCTTGGCAATTGGCTTTCACCCAGAAACTTGAGTCCTTAAATCACTTCTGAAGTGTGATTACCTTTGAAAGATTTACTGTTATAACCCCAAAGTGACCCTGCTGCTACGCAGTATACGCTAAACACTTGAGTGCTGCCTACAGCGATGCGAGAAGCATTACATGGGCCCACAGGTCCTCCTCTCCCAGTAGCATGGGTGGGCAATTTTCTTGAGATTGAGCAAATCTTAGGACAGAAGGGTAAGTCCAGGGAGCCATGAAAGGGAGGCATCAGGAAGCCCACCTGCCCACCAGCAGCATGCCCGAGGAGGAGATGCTCGCTGGAGATACACAATCACAGAATGGTTTATGTTGGAAGGGACCTTAAAGACCATCTTGTTCCAACCCCCCTGCCATGGGCAGGGACACCTCCCACTAGACCAGGCTGCTCAAAGCCCCATCCAATCTGGTCTTGAACGCCTCCAGGGATGGGGCAGCCACAGCTTCTCTGGGCAACTCGGGCCAGTGCCTCATCATCCTCAGAGTAAAGAATTTCTTCCTGATAGCCAATCTAAATCTCCCCTCTTTCAGTTAAAACCATTACTCCTCATCTTATGTCTCCACTCCCTCATAGACTCCCTCCCCATCTTTCCCATAGCCCTCTTTAGGTACTGAAAGGCTGCTGTAAGGTCTCCCCAGAGCCTTCTCTTCTCCCAGCTGAACAACCCCAACTCTCCCAGCCTGTCCTCATAGCAGAGGTGCTCCAGTCCCCGATCATCTTGTGGCCCTCTGCTGGACCCATTCCAGATGAGAAGTGCCAGACGGCAGCTGAGAATAGCAGCGGGGCAGGGCAGAGGGGAAGTAAACACATGGTCTTCAGCAAGATGTCAACCCAGTTTGACCACATCAGCGTTTAAATATGGTTTTCCGAGGGACTTAACACTGCAAATCGCCACTGGTACCAAGGGGCAGCTCTAAAGGCTGAGGATCACAGACCATGTTCCGACACGAGCAGCTCATTCTACCACTGTTATTTCATATACATTTACAGCTGGGCTGAGTGTAAACAGGGAAGTCACATGGCATCCGCAGTGTCACTTACTGACTTCCTTGGTGTCACTCAGGCTTAGAACATCGCCTTTAACACCTATTACCCCATACAGCGTCCGCAAAAATGGGAACCTTTAAGCAACTCCTATTAACAACGCCCATCTCGGCCATCCTCCGTGACTCAGGAATCCGTTTCTGGATGCTAGCGTGTATTTTCCACTTCCTTTCCCTGCAGTGTATAGAACAGAAAGGAATCTGAATGCTGACACAGTAAGTAGATTGATTGCAGTATTTTATTTTTTGGACCGAGTCCCAATTTCAGTCTGATCTGCTTCTCAGATAGGAGGTTGTACATTGTCACGTAGTTTGTAAAAGCAGTTGCTACACTGATTTCACTAGATATGCAAGGCTGTGCATCTGCATATCAGAAAGCCAGATCGTGCACGCTGCAGATGCATCAAATTTTCTCAAAATAATAAACTGGAGATTTGCTGAAAACAATACGCAAATAATTTGATGGGCTTCTTCCAAACACGCAGATATAAATACGGGTCAGATTTGCAGAGAGCGTTCAAATTTGCATCGTCGTGTTTTAGAAGCAATTCAAAAAGAAAACATTTTGTAACAGTTTAGAAAACAAGCCTGGAAGATGGCAGATTTGGACCGTTTTCTCCTATTCTACACTGCTGACCATGGATCATGGGAAAAACTCAGCTTTCAACCAGTTACCCAAAGGGTGGATGAAATTTTCCAAGCGCTCAGCATCCAGAGAGTGTCACCACCAGCAGGAATGAAGCACACAGGTGCTGCCTGGCACTTTGAAAAAAATCTCATCTTTTAAAGGATGGTTATACACTTAAAATGGAAATTTATTAATCGGTACATACCAGCAAATATAAACGGTATAATCAAATATAACTGAAGTACACAAGCGGATCAGAAGCCTGCTTTCCTACATACTGTAAACCCAGTAAATCACTGTCCCTTTTCCAAAGTCATGCTAGCACATAAAGCTGCTATTTTTTTCCTTATGCAGTAATACTTCTGTTACAAATCTGAAGAGCGAAAAAGTTTATCTCTGGTTATTTCATACCATTGTTATCCCATTCTTTGACACAATTTTATTAACTTTATTCAAGAAAGAATGTAGCTTTGCTAATATGAATGGCAGTACGACAATTAATTGTACGTACTTTTTAATAGATGCACCATTTTTAGATAATTTTTGACAGAAATTCTCACTCTACGATATGACCGTGATTTGGTCTGTATATATAATTGTAGACCAAAATCTTAAAGCTTCCAGGCATCTCCTGAACGATCGGAGGAATAAGGTCCTCAGATCCTTCCCTATGTGTTAGCTGGTTAGCAATTCTTCCAGTGAATGAACCACAACTTTTTTTAAGCAGACAAATGATTCTCTCACAAATGGATTGGTCCTGCTAGAGTGAGCAAGACAGACCAATAGTGAAAACTTATTTTTGACAATACATAATAAGCTGCTTTGAACTATTTTTCAGACCAGAACCATACGCCAACAAGTCCACGTATAGGAATCTCCATCCACAAAACTGTAAAAAGTGTGCCGTGAATCTCAAAACAAAGGTGTGCGACGTATCTTCCAGATGGGAAGCATTACAAAAATGTTATTACACACACGTATTTTTAATATTAGGCAAATGAGCCATCTTGCAGGCAGCTACAGTCTTAGGGCAGCGATCACAACCGAAACGCATGGCTGATCGTAGGGAGAGGAAAATAAAAAACCTTCACACAAAACCACAGAATCACAAGGGATGGGTGATGTATTTTTTACCACCCTCCTTGCCCTACCCCCATTTCAGCATTTTAAACGGTTTCAGCATGCTTAAAAAAAAAAAAAAAAAAACAAAAAACAAAACAAAACAAACGAACAACCCAAATAAAAAAAAAAAAATCTTACTTCTTCTTTAAGCCGTCTGGTTGTTTTCCTACAGACGCTACCTCAGCATTACACAGCTAATACAGCTAACAGCATTAATTGCTTTCTCTTTACTGAGATCGAGTTTTTCCCTTCGCTTTCTCTTGAGCAAGCAAACAAAGAGAAGCAGCCCAGGTAGATAAGTATCTCCAGAAATAAAATCTATTTTACAACAGCAGGAAACAAATAAGAGAATATGTATAGACTTCAGACGGCCCATTTCGATTTTGTGTTTAAAATGCCAGCTGAAGGGCTGAGAACTCTCTGGGGCAGAACTAGAGCAAAATAAGCCAAGCAAAAGGGAGGTATTTCTGAGCAACGCACCTTTCGACCATGTTGTTCTGAACTTTTAGCCGTAGCGTCTAAACATACTGCTCCATTGTGTAATCCCAAGCCTTGAAAAAGTTAGTAAACCTCCTCTCCTGTAGTAGCTTCCTGCACCTGCCCCTACAGGTAATAAAGGATTAGGAGGACCAGAATTGCAATGTTTAGGAAACTTTTTTTTTCTGCTCAGCAAGCAGCTCATTTCTTATTCTTAAAATGAAAGGAGTGGCTGTGTTTAAAAAAAAAAAAAAAAAAAGGAAAGAAAAACAACATAATGAAAAGGAAGCACACACCCATATGGAAAAAAATGGCAAAAAGACGAAGCATGCTTATTACAAATGCTTTGTAACCTCGTCAGTGACAAAAAGAAAACAATTAATTAAAAGAGAAACATCAAGGTTTTCTTTCCTGTGTATTCTCAGAATCTTACGACTGTCGGCGCTTCCATCGAGGACGCATGCTGCTCCTCCACTGCGATATGTTTTAATATCAAGCAACAAACTTCTACTTAGAATTGCAATTGTAAAGATTCTCACAGTGTCTGTGCAATCCCGCAGATGGCAACTAAGAGCGGTGGTTTTGACGCAGCAATTCCTTTCCTGCAGCTCCTACAGCACAGACAAAGCTTGTGTAAACACCACCGGGATTTCGGCTTATGCAAGAAATGCAAATGTGGGGCTTTGACAGATCTACAACCAAACAGGCTTGGATTAAACAGACCCACACGCTCCTCCGCGCCTTACCTCGCACACTCACTGCAGAATTTGAACATCATCAAGAGATTTGCTCTGCTTTAATGGTAGGAAACATCTGCCTAAATACAGCAAATGATTTCTGGATTTGTCCCAGATAAATAAGACTACACGCTGACTACTGTATGAGCTGGCTTGGCTACAATTCAAAGCCTTATAGGAATTTTAGTTTGCAACAGGTGACAACATTCAAGATGAGGAAGATTTCACTCAAGGGTTATGGATACTTTTAAAAATTAGCAATATCCTGACAGATTTTCCAGACAGCCGTGTAACCCAGTGTTACAGGCTTCTGCTTGGCAATGAAAACCTGCTGTGAACACCACAGAGTTGGTATGAGTTATTAAACACACCTTAACACTGGGCTGGCATCTCCTTCCAGAGCATGATGTAGGTGCAACCATCCCAACTGATGCAACACATTGATATACAACGCAACGGCAAGCGTGGGGTTAAGGTGCTCCTCACAGCAGGATCATAGACTAGCATGATAGAATGGTTCGGGCTGGAAGGGACCTTGAAGATCACCTTGTTCCAACCCCCCTGCCATGGGCAGAGACACTTCCCACCAGACCAGGTTGCTCAAAGCCCCATCCAGTCTGTCCTTGAACACCTCCAGGGATGGGGCAGCCACAGCTTCTCTGGGCAACCTGTTCCAGTGCCTCACCACCCTTAAAGTAAAGAATTTCTTCCTGATAGCCAATCTAAATCTCCCCTCTTTCAGTTTAAAACTGTTATCCCTTGTCCTATCGCTCCACTTCCTGATAAAGAGTCCCTCCCCATCTCTCCCGTAGGCCCCGTTCAGGTACTGGAAGGCTGCTATAAGGTCTCTCTGGAGCCGCCGCCTTCTCCAGGCCGAATAACCCCATGCTCTACACCAGGTCTTCATCCTGCTGATAACCATGTGCAGGCAAAACAATGTAGTTTTCATCAAAAAGTAGGTCCAGCAAGGCAAAACTCTCACTTTACCTGAAAAAACCTGCAGGGCCTGGTCTCTAGTAGGATTTTTCAGTACAACACCGTGTATTAGTTATTCCTTTTCTGCAGCTAAGATAAAGCCTGTAACTTCCTGCAGTAGTCAGTCATTTCTATTTGGGCTTCAAAATAGCTCGCTCTATTACAATAAACGTTGAAAATGAAACATGCACAACTTCATATAACTTCAACAGGATAGTAGAGCCTTTAACTTAAACAATAGCTCAACTGTACCTGCCTGGAGAGAGGTCACAGACAGGGTTGTAACTGCCACAGTAAATTAAAAACAGTTACGTATTAGTCACGGTGAACTATGTCCAGCCTTACAGCAGTTATAGCAAAAGATCCCAATAAAAGTCCAGTTAGTCAACACTTGATAATGACTTAAAACTACCTTACCTTCATGTCTCATTCATTAAAATGAAAGTATCTTTAAGTCTGGGAGATGCCTTTACTCTGACATGTTGTGCATTTGTAATTCCAGCATATCCATCACCTTTGCACCTTTTTTTTGTCAGTTAAACTTCCATCTGCAGCTCTGGGGTCATTTCACCTCTTGGGAATACCCACTACAAACCACAATACTCCAGACAGACTAGAAGTGTCTGCTGTGCTTCAGCTGCTTTCTCTGTGACTTTGTCAGAGCCAAAAAAACCAGCAAAAAATAATTACGGCCTTCCGTATTTCTGCAGGAACATTAGCAAAATGCAATCCTCTGGCCAAGGTGAAGACTATTGTTAACTGTACACATAGACAGACTGAAGTTTAGGCAGAGTAAAGGACGTGCCACCCAAACGAGCTGGATACCGACCAATGGAGAACAACAGAGGTCGGGAGGGTCTGCCCGCTTGCCCCTGCAACAGTGCTGACCATCGCTCCCTCTCTGCACGCCTCGAGGAAGGTGGTTGTTACCAGTCCGTCAGGTATCGTTCCAGAGTTGGCCTGTAATGCTGTTCCAACTTTTTTGCTACATACCTACCCATCTACTCACCCACTCCTACCTCCTCTCTCACTTGCCAGTCTAATTACCCGCCCACTCGCATTTTCTCTTACTCACTTCAGTAACCCACCCATTTACATGCTTTTCATTCATCTCCCCGTTCAGTTACACAATTTGATCTTCAAACACCTTCAATCCACTCACTAATAGTAATTTTACCTCCTAACAAATGCCCATCCTTGTCTCTTCTCATCAACATCCCTACCCTGCATCGAGCTTCCCGGTGGCTTGAAGGCAGACGGTTTATCGTCCCAAGCTTCCAATGTCCATGAGGCTCCATAAGGTCAAGTTCTCCGCACCATACCAATGCTAACCTGCTCCTGGGATCCATTCCGAGTAAGACAAACACTTTCTTCTGACACAATGTAGACACTGCCCCTGCCTTCGCCAGCTTCCAAGCAGGCACACAACGTACACCCTCGCTCCCACCGTGCAAAAACCTTTCTCTGGAAGCTTGCAACACAACCCTCTCATCCTTTGTGGCACTCCAAAAGGGAAGACAGTAGTAATGATTCAGAAATGACAGAATCATAGAATTATCTAGGTTGGAAGGGACCACTGAGGTCATCGAGTCCAACCATCAACCTAACACTGACAAAACCAACACCAAACCACATCCCTCGGCACCACGGCTACCTGGCTTTTAAATACCTCCAAGGATGGCGACTCCACCACTTCCCTGGGCAGCCTGTTCCAATGTTTGATAACCCTTTCTGTGTAAAAGTTTTTCCTAATATCCAATCTAAACCTCGTCTGGAGCAACTCGATGCCATTTCCTCTTGTCCTATTGCTTGTTCCTTGGGAGAAGAGACCGACCCCCCCGGCTACCCCCTCCTTTCAGGGAATTGTAGAGAGTGAGAAGGTCTCCCCTCAGCCTCCTCTTCTCCAGGCTGAACAACCCCAGCTCCCTCAGCGGCTCCTCACAGGACTTGTGCTCCAGACCCCTCACCAGCTTCGCTGCCCTTCTCTCGACATGTTCCAGCATCTCAATGTCTTTTTTGTGGTGAGGGGCCCAAAACTGGACACAGCACTTGAGGTGGGGCCTCACCAGTGCCGAGTACAGGGCAACGATCACTGCCCTAAGTCCTGCTGGCCATGCTATTCCTGACACAGGCCAGGATGCTGTTGGCCTTCTTGGCCACCTGGGCACACTGCTGGCTCATATTCAGCCAGCTGTTGACCAACACTCCCAGGTTCTTTTCCACCAGGCAGCTTTCCAGCCCACTGGAGGAGGTCTGGAGTAAGGGCGCTGGATCATGACCGTAGGCAGCTCCCAAGGGACTGGCTCTGGCCAGCATGGCCATGTGCCAGCTCACACATGAACCAGCCTGTTTCTCATGGGGTGACAGCAAAAAGACAGTCCTCTTTATTGCCGCAGAGTATTTGTTTTGGGGGGGATATTGATTTAGCTCTTTGTGGTCAAGGAAAAGGAAAACTCTGGAGGGCCTGAGGCGTCTGGTAGCGAAGACCAAGCCCTGAAGAAGAAACAACAAACAAGCAACGCGCAAATCCCACCAAAACAAGTGGAACTATAAAAAGAAACAAGTTATGAAGTGAAGAAACTTTGAGAAAGATAGGATAATAGAAAGCTTGGGTAAGAAAAAAGACTTAAATAACTACATTACAACTTCCACTATCACTAATGGAAAACTGTGATTGTTCTATTTTCCCTGTAATGCCCTCTGCAGACTCGCCTGCACATATCACTTTCTCTGTGTTTAAATGCTACAATAGAGTTAAAAATCACTTAAGTTATACTGGCATAACTTCCCCACATGAAAACATGTTCATTTCTGAGTAAAATTGGCCTCTCTGGCTAATTTTCAACAATTTCTCCAGTGACACCAGAACAGATCACTCTTATACTGGAATAAAATATGCGTCTTGAGAAATTGTAGTATTAGCAGTTCTATCTTCATTCACTATAATTTTCCCAAATCCTGAAGAAATGATGTCGCAGCACTTGAGTGATACATCTAATATTCAAGGCTGTTAATATCTAATATTTACAGGCTGTTAACACCACAGAGAGAATTACTGAAAGATGAGAACGTAGACTTGAAATAATACCGTGAAACAAAGAAATGGAAAAATTTAGGGCAAATATCAGGCAAAGAAAAAACTCGCCATCAAACTTTGTGGAAAAGACTCCAGAAGACCGCAGTGGAAGGCCAAGTTCTTACAGTATTCTCCAGCCATAAACCGCAGAGAAAAAAAAAATGTAGCAGAAAACATGTACTGGCAAGAAGAGGGTCTGGATGATCTAATGCACTTTCCATCTCTAACATCTATGATTCTGTAATTCCATAGGAGCGCTTAGCAGAGGGCTGGCAAACCTTCGTAGCAACTCAATTGTCTAATTATTGTGTGATAATCAAAGTGTTCAATTAAAAGGAGGCCCTTGGAGCTGGATGCTGTAGCTACGCCACCCCACTCTCGCTCCAAGTTGTGCGCTGCGTTGCCAGTAGAGAGCCTGATCTGAATGGCAGGCGTGCAGTAATTACAGAGTTGTGGGTAGCTCTCCTAAACAGGCAAAACAGAGTTTAAGTAATTAAAGAGACAATTATCATCCTTCTTGCAAAACGCCTGGGGTCAACTTTTGACAGCGTTTTTGATAATACAGAGTTCAACTTTGTCAACATTTATGCACGCAAATAACTTTACTCATACATGCAAGTAAGAGTTAGTGCGGCTGCATCTATACTATACGGCATTTTTAACTATTTACTTTTGATTTGTGTGCTGAGAAAATCCTCCCTTAGGGTTAAAAACCAGATTGTTTCTCAGATCATGCACTTTGCTATTTTCAAGTTGTTAGGTAAGCATACATGCAGAAAGAAGGAAGCGCAAAGACATGTATGGCACAAGCACATCTTTTATGTTTAAAGCACGTGTACGAGAAGAATGGACTATAGCAATAGGAAGTTTAAGAATCAGGAAGATTAAAAGAAAAACGGAGAAGGGAAAAAAAATCCAAAGTAGAAGGGCAGAAGAGAGAGGCATTTTGAAAGATAATCCTTCACACCATGTGAAGAACCGTGCTGTGTCTGTTGGAAGGCCACTGCCTGAGCCATCGCTGCCCTGAAACCTTCCTTGGAAGGTTGGGTTTGAGGATGTTTTGCCAGTATTTTTCCTGGCCAAAGACATTTCACTCTGCTTCTGATTAGGACGGAGCGTGATCTGGGGGATTATAGCCAAAGCCAAATTTTGTGAAAAGTATGAACAGAAAAACAATTCATGATGCCGTTTGAAAAAATGCAGAATTGATAAATGCCGTGAGCCTATCAGGCTCTGTAAGTATTATTTTTATACTATTTATTTACATTGATGACTAGAAATTTTAGTAAAGGACAGACTCCTCTTTGCCATCACACAATGATATTAATCCTACTTTTAAGTACTTCGGCTCTGAACAGAAAATGGAAATATGAAAGTAGTGCACTGACAACTCAATGCACACAGATCCTTAAGTCAAATGTAGACACCTAAAACATAAATGCCAAAGGAAAACAGGGAAGACTAAAAACCAATAGGCTGCTTATTTTGGAGAGCAAGAGCAACTTAGCTCCTCCTTGAGCTCCACTGTGATTAGGAGAGAGGGGAGGTGAGGTTTCCCGAACAAGTGGAACTGAACTTCATGCAGGTGTCACCGAAAGGGACAGTCCCACCTCTTCCTTTGCTTCTGGCCTTGCGTTCCTGCTTCTTCCTCATCAACACGAACAGTCATGCAGCTATGCAATGAATTGGGTCATTTCTAATTTTCCCAATAGAAAAGAAACGGAGAAAAAAATAATAATCTAGTTTTCAACCAGATCAGCAAAAATTGAGCTGGTTCACCCCAAGGCCACATGGTCATGAGCACTGACTGCGGAAGGAGCAAACCTTGAAACAGCATGTGAAATCTGCAGAGCAGTTCGATTTACTGGGTATGCACTTGTCACACTAAAACAACATCAACTGCAAGACAACATGTACCAATCACAGCAATCCAAAACCACGTCCACAGAAGCCAATATCGTCACCTTTAAATATTAAGTCAATAGCAAGAGGTCACCTGGGAAAATGGGCACCTTTTGCCCTGCAGATCCCATCTCCTGCAAGGTCCTGGAACCAGCAGACTTCAAGCAGAGCTTGGGCTGAGGTTGATTTCTGCCCTCCCACTGGAGCTGGGCCAGCGCAGGGAAGAATTCAAAACGCACAAAGCCATAAAGAGAAAGCACTGGAGGGCAAGTATGACTCCATAAGAAAGAGACTCCCAGAAGAAGGGGTAGAGCCCTATATTCTGGTCCCTTCTCCAGGAATTGCTCATGCCTACTGCACTGAAGATTAGATAAAACGTATACACAGCTCCTTTTATACTAAAGCTTGAAAAATACATCCTATGAGCTATGTAAATACACTTAGGAGCCAGTGAGAGCTCTGCCCTAACAGGAGAACCGCATATACCTACCTGTATTCTTGGAAATATCTTTATTTTTGGTGGATAAAAGTAAATCAAAGAGCAAAGCTGAGATCTTCATAGTTATGACTCACTTATGCCAACCTCCTGTTTTGGCAATACAACTGCATATGCTCTCTCACAGGAGCCTGTAATAACAAGTCATATGGGGAATTTCAGTAGCCGCTTAGGTCCTTAAAGTTACAACTCAGGTGCCCGAAGTTTGATTAGAAGTTATAACGCCTGGTAGCTTCCATCTGCTGCAGTTGTGACTCCGTGAAGTCCCAGCCTGGCATGACAGCACTGCCTAGAGACAGCCCAGTCTGCCAGCAGACATATGGGAAACAAGCGAGGGAATCATAGAATCATAGAACAGTAGGGTTGGAAGGGACCTCTGGAGATCATCTAGCCCAACCCCCTGCCAGAGCAGGGCCACCTTAGAGCAGGTTGCAAAGGAACGCATCCAGGCGGGATCTGAATGTCTCCAGAGACGGAGACTCCACCACCTCTCTGGGCAGCCTGTGCCAGGGCTCTGCCACCCTCACAGTAAAGAAGTTCCTCCTCATGTTTAGGTGGAACTTCCTATGCTCAAGTTTGTGCCCATTACCTTTTGTCCTGTTGCTGGGCACCACTGAAAAGAGCCTGGCCTCATCCTCCTGACACCCACCCTTTCAGTATTTATAAGTGTTGATAAGGTCCCCCCTCAGCTGTCTTTTTTCCAGACAGAAGAGACCCAAATCCCTCAGTCTTTCTTCATAAGAGAGGTGTTCCAGTCCCCTCATCATCTTGGTGGCCTTTTGCTGCACCCTCTCCAGCAGTTTCCCGTCCTTCTTGAACCGGGGAGCCCACAACTGGACACAGTTCTCCAGATGCGGCCTCCCCAGGGCAGAGTAGAGGGGGAAGATGACCTCCCTCCACCTGCTGGCCACACTCTTCTTCATGCACCCCAGGATGCCATTGGCCTTCTTGGCCATGAGGGCACATTGCTGGCTCATGGTCATCAGACCATGGAATCAGACACCAGAGATCACCACACAAAACTCTATCCTGAAAATACCCATAAAAATATGGCTCCTATTCATACCTCACATTGCTGGAAAACATGCATTTTTATTTGGCTCAATAAATTATTTTTTTTATATGTTAGTATTACCATTCTAGTAGAACAACAGAAGAGGAAGCACTCCTCTTTTCCAGGTTCAATTTTGAGCTTATCATTTTGTACGCAAACCTCAGCTGCAAAGTCTGCATTTTGGATAGCTGTGGGCCATAAAGAACTTCGAAAAATTTACAAAACAAACAATGAGAAAAAGCCAACCAATTCTCTGTAACTTGCCTGTGAACCTTCACATGGGAATCCCTCAGAAATCAGCACGAATGAACACTACGAAGACGCTGCATAGACCTAAACCAACAAACATTGTGTTGGGTTAGTAGAAAACACCACACTACGCACCTGTATATCTAATTTCAGATTGTGTTAAGTGTTTTCCTTATATGCAATTTATGGCTTGTGTTTAAAACGCTACCATTTGTGATAAAGGGGTTTTTTGGCTTGTTTGTTGACAAAAATCAAGTCCTTCACTAACGTAATAAGCAGTTTTCTGCTTCGGAGAGAAAGTGCTATTAAACCTGCCCCCATGTACTGCTTTTTTGTCAGAATAATCACAAAACCCATGGAAAACTGTAACCTCTACACCATGTATTTTAGATTCTATCATATTAGGTGACATTTTAAAAACTGCGAGGAAATGAAGATATTACAAACATACACATGGAATAAAAAAAGTAATCCAATTCCAAAATATGATTTTTTTCAATTATTTTGAGAGCGAACACCCCTGTGCGCTGCATCAATGGTAACAGCCCACTCCCCAAAACAGGTGATTTCCAACAGCAGGGATTTCCGCGTCCCACAGGTGGGTACACAACTACGAAATCAAGATCTAAGACTCCTTCTCCTCAAACAGGGGCTGCCTGTGATTTCTTAGTCAATGAAATTGCTCCAGTGGAAGCCCGAGGAAATTTGATCCACCGCTTCAACACAGGTTTAACAGTTAACAATCTAGGGGCTATAAAAATTCGCAACTTCCTTTCTTTTTATCTGAAATGATAAGAAAACAATGATTTTTTTGTTTTTGTTGCCTTTTTTTTTTTTAAAAAAAAAGTCCCTCCTGAGAACATTTTGATAAGCTTATGGTTAAATAAATGATTTTCAGAAGATATGCAGTTAATTCAAATAAATGCTTGGCAAAAAAATCTAACATCAAATATCTAATTCATAGAACATTCTCCTTTATTTGTTTAATTCAAGTAAAATATTTTCCTCCGCCCTTTCCTTTTCATAGGCTTTTCACACCCACATAACAACCGAGTGACTCTTCCCTGACCCGGCCTCCCACGCCTTTTGGTACAACTGCTCGCTAGAAAGTCACCCCGCTCCTGAGCTCTTCTCCCAAGATCCAAAGGAAGCACTTAAGGAAAGGAAATCCAGTACAATGCTAAACCTTCCTATTTATTTTTTTTTTCAAACCGCCGGGTTTATTTGTAGTTCCGTAGGGACGCGTGGTGTACAGACTGCCTTCTCGATTGCTGTTTTGGAAAAGAGGGGAAAAAAAAGATCCGCGAGCATCTCACTGCATCCCAGTGTCACCCACCCAGGGAAGAAGAGCAGCAGGGAATTCCTCCATTCACGGTGGAGGGTTAGGACATAGCGTCAGTAATTCCTACAGCTGGTGTCTGGAGGGGACCTGTCACAGAGCATGCTAAATTCACAGAATGGTTCAGGTTGGAAGGGACCCTTAAAGATCACCTAGTTCCAACCCCCCTGCCATGGGCAGGACACCTCCCACCAGACCAGGTTGCTGAAAGCCCCATCCAGTCTGGCCTTGAACACCTCCAGGGATGGGGCAGCCACAACTTCCCTGGGCAACCTGGGACAGTGCCTCACCACCCTTACCGTGAAGAATTTCTTCCTGATATCCAATCTAAATCTACCCTCTTTCAGTCTGCGGCCGTTACCCCATGTCCTACTATTGCACTCCCTGATAAAGAGTCCCTCCCCATCCTTCCTGTAGGATCTGTTCAGTAACCAGTATTCTGCTTTCCCCATCTTCTCACAATCTACGCCTACAAAACAACGAAATCCACGAGCTACAGCATCACATATCAGTGTATTCTCTAAAAGGAAAACAGGGTGATAATGCTGGTAAAGCACTGAAGGGAAGTTAAATATCACTATCCTCATTTTATCGACAACTATGAGTAAATGCCTCGCACAAGAAGCTCCCCCTCCAAAAAAATCCCTCCCCAAACCAGTAGCAGAGTTGACAGCAGATTCAGGAGCACGACTTCCAGACCTAGCGCCATCGACCAACGTGATTCCTTCTAGCCAATAGTATGTTAATGATCTGGGTTTTCTGAGAAACCACTAATTGATAGCTTTTTTCCTTGGTATTTACAGAGCCACTTAAAAATAACATCATTTCTATTCTAGGCATATTTTAGGAAAAGTATCATTAGATTTAATTCCGGGGATGGACATCTGATTTTCATGTGAAATTCAGGAAAAGCGAAGCCTTGTTCATTCAGCAAAGTGTAAAAGGAAAATCACAGCGTAGCCATGACTCCGGGACAACAGGATCCCAAAGCCAGAGGGCTGGCCCACCCTCTTTGCTTAGTACCAATGTTGGTAAAGGTTTGTACGTTAAAGGTGGGAAAGATCAGCAATTTCCAGTTGTTTTTGTCGACCCAATCAACAAAGTTTTCCCCCTTGTTTACAGACTCCTGAACTGCAGCAGGCCAGCCAGTGTCTTCTATAAAAGCTGCTTCAGTGAAAAAACAACTACACCATGCCACGTTCTAACAGCTGTTGAAGAGCTTTCTTTCAATTACATTTAGCCAGATACCATCTTAGCACTGAAAACGAGAAGTACGTAAACTTACCAATGCATTATCAGGAGAAGCATCAGAAATCAAGTTTAGGTGTAATTCAGCAGTCAGCACCTCAGCTCCTTCCTGGCACAAAATAAATCCCACAGGCAGCAGGTACTACAACCGTCTTCTCTTTGCTAGTCATACCCGTACGCTCACAAACGTCTTCTGAATCTGCCACCAACAAAAGAAACCACAGTAAGACTGCCTCCCTAATGCTTCATAACTGAGTCAGTAGGTCAACAATTCCTTCGGTTTAGGAGCCAGACCAATTCCCTTAAACACCCCCCCTTTTTTTTTTTTTCTGATGGAGACGCCAACTGTCTCCTGCCAGTGGCAGCCCATCTGCCTCCAGAACAGAACCAAACCGCTCCAAACCACCACCTCGTCTTGGCACAGACATCTGTCCTGACGCAACTCCATTTTGTCTCTCACGTCTGGGGAAAAACCAGGAGAAAATACTTACAGTCAAAAAACAGTCAGGAATCTGCTCCTCGTGCACCTTGCGCTGCTGCTGCCGGCTCTCAGCCCACGTTCTCGTTTCCCATTCCCGTGATGGAGTGGGAAGAAGGGCGCTTCATGGAACACCAGACCTATCCCCAGTCTGCCTTGTTCTGGGCAAGCACAGAATATCCTGCGTGTGCATTTCAGGCGCACTGCTCAAACAAAGAGAAAGCTCCGAAGCTGCTATCCCTCTTCTCGATCCATGACTCAAAACGTCTGGTTGAAAACTGGTTTCGTAATAACCCTTTAGTACCACCTACTCACATCACCCAGTGATTCTTGCAGCAAATGCACAGGAAATCACCACCGAGTGCCAATGGAGCTACTATTCCAAGAACTAGCTCTTTCGGTTAATTCCTTCATCATTTGGAAACTGAGACGCTTTTACTTTCCCTATCGCACAGGATATATTTTTTTCTTTAAAGAAGAGTTTTTAACAATGATCCTGTAAAATACTTTGTTGATAAATCACCAGCTGAAAACTTGCCCACTGTAAAAAAAAAAAAAAAAAGTATTTCACAATACTAATTCCAGAAAATACAGTAATTCCTTTCTGGAAATAACTCACTGGACAAAAATCAAAAGGGCAGAATTAGTTTTCAGAGACAGTCTGCATCCTGCAGAGCACACAAAGACGGTGTAGTCAGCCACGTGCCTTTCTGACCACCAACAGCAGACCCCTGACTCACCCAACCACAAGATGAGTCGCTAGGAATGATTTCCTCTTCTTCCATGCTGCCCCCGGGCTGCTCTGTGCCACTGGCATATCCTGAGCCTAATCCCGACTTTGATGGGAATTCCAAAACTCATCTTGTAAGGCTGTGGCCACCAGTAACGATGCAGCCATCTGCTGGCTCCTGCTTTGAGTCACCTGTCAGCGATACAAAAGGAAATTACTCAGCAGCGAGCACGTGGAAGCCCATTACTCCAGCCTCTCCCGTACCCCGTAGAGGAATCCAAAATTCCGGAGGACACAAATCACCCTGAAGGAAAGCTGTTCTATTCTGTAGCACTAACATTCAAAAAAGGTGGAACTCTGTTAAAAAAAAAAACAAAAAAACAAAAAAACAGGATCGCAGACGGAGAGCGTTTCGGCTGGGCTTTCAATGCCAGCATCACTGAAGCTGCCATGGAAGGGGGGGGGGGGACAAAAAAAAAAAAAAAAAAAAAAAAAAAAAAAGACATTTCACAAACAGTAGACTTTCACTGTGCGTGACAAGAAAAATAATTAAAAGAACTGAGAGAACTAATCTGTGGCTGCTTAGGAAGTTAACTCTTCGAAGGAAGTGATTAAATAAGAGAACAAAAGCAAAGTGTTATGTTTATCAAACAAGTAAACTTAATTCCCGGGAGTGCTTACTCATGTAAGTAACGGCTGAGCACCATCACAGTCTCCCCCCTGCCCCCCGCAGGCACAGCTTCACACAGGGCTAGGATCTTACTGATTATTAAGCAGTTATTATTCCAAAGAAATAAATCTTTTAAGAAATACGCAGCACTGCTTTGCCAAAACGCCAAATGTTACCAGAAAGGCTTTTACAATGTCCTGTGCTTCTTTAGGAAATTCCCTTTATCTAGCTCCTATTCGGGACAAAATTCACAAGGATTTTCCTGAGAAGACCCGATTAACCACTACAGTATTTACAAATTCAGTCCAGCAACAGTCTTTTTTTTTGTTTGTTTCATCACAAATTACGCAGCTCATGAAATTCAGCCCTCCAAAATGAGACTCCCAACTTCTCCCAAAAAATAGCAGACGAATAGAAGACACCGAATATTCACGACACTTTGAATCTTCCGGAATTCCACAGAAATTAATTAATGCTAGAGATTTAATTGTCTAACCTGCTTCTGCATGAAGAAAGAGCCAGACCTGGTGCCCCTACAGTGGGGGAGGGAGGCAGTTCTTGTTCCTGTTTCGTACTTGACTTTTTTTCCTGCGCAGGAGATGATCTAATTATTCAACGTGTCAGTTTATTGCTTCACCCTTTCTCATGTGTCTCCTGCCATTAACATATTTTAACAATTCAGCTCATTAGGAAGGAGGCGAGGAACAAAACGGCAAATTATCCTTAAAAATCAAGCACAAAGGCTGGAGTCTTCCCATGTTTCGCCCTGTACCTATCCCAAACTCTACAAGAGCACACGACCAAGGACGCTGAATGTAAAGAGGACACAAAGCTCCCCAAATCCAATCCTCACGCTGCTCGGACGTTAAGTGTTATCTCTTCAAGGCACAAGCCTGATGGGTGAGCTCTGCGAAGGAATAATTCCGGGTCCTGCCCAATTTGGAAAGGAAAGAAACTCCCAAACGACAGCCCTTTATTGTTCCCGAAGGCGCTGATGCTCAGCTGCAGGCACTGTGGGTGAGAGGGGGCTGATGGAGCTCATGTATAATCATCGGGTGATGAAAGCCGGGGATCAAACCACATAAGGCTGCTACCCATCGACTCGAAATGGATCCGAAAAAACCCTGAAATCCAAATATAACGTGTACGGCACCTGCATTTGCATACGTAGGATGCCAGCCGAAGTTTCCGAGCCTTTTTATCTAATGCCTTTCTTACAGCAAAGAGCCATTCAACACCCAGCCCTTTCAGCAGATAAGGATTTGAGAGATGTTCTCGTGTTTTTAAACCTTGCGTGGAATTACAACACCAGGTTTGCTCACGAATCGGCTCAAGCAGGCTCCCCACGGCATATATTAAAACCACCGGTTCTTGGGAAAACGTTTCTTCAGCAAGTTTTGTGTGTAACATCAGGTCCTATATATAAACCCGTTTACGACTATTTCTAAAGATGAGCTCGTTCTGAAGCAGCTCCTTTATTGTGATCGAACGTGCTGGATTCGTTCCCAGTAAAGGCTTATATAAGGCCTTCAAGGAAGTAGAAACTTATTTTGTACAAAATCAAGCCAGTATAGTAGTAGGTGCAACGGAATTATCCTGTTATACATTAAGTTTTACTAATAAAAGACCTGCATTGCAGCTATAAAGTCAAATGCTGCATCCCACTGGTACAAGCAGTCAAATATTTCCTGCCATAAAAATCAAAACCTACTCAGCCAAAAGGAAAGATGACAGGTAAAAAGCATCTGTCTTTTTTTGGTATAAAAGCATCACGCTCCTTTAAAAGAAAAATCATGTTGTTGCTGGAATGCCTCATCTTCATCCCTTGCCTAAATCTGATTTAACTTTGGTAAAAAAAAAAAAAAAAAAAAAAAAAAAAACCACCCCAAACAAACAAACAAAACAAAACAAAACCAAAACAGTAGAACAACAAACACTCAAAAGACAACCGTTTTCAAATGCATGATGGAAACTTTCTCGATGCTGTTTTTTTGCAAGTATGTTGTTGGTATTTTTGTCCTTCTAAACAAATCACTCCCCTGGCAGATACGTCCACTCCAGTAAGTAAGAAGCTTTCTGAACCGTGGTCCGCAGTACATCCGTGTTAAGCTTATTCCCGTGGCTTCTGTTGGGAGGGATGTCCTTGCACGGATAACTCACTCCAGAAACCCTCGTGAGGATGCAGAACGTGTAAGCCCGTACCAGGTTTGGTTCCCACAGCCTCACCCAGCCCTCTGACACTGCTCCAGCATGATCCACGCTTTCCAGGACTACCGGGCACCGCCAAGCCGCACCGACCTCCAACTCAGCCTTTAGAACAAAGCTGTGACCAGGTCTTAAAACTCAAGCTCTTGCTACTCTGGGAATAAAATCACCAAACTGGTAAACCGTAGCATCAGGCTGGTCTTCCTTCAGGCGCTTTAAAATGAAGAAGAACCCACCCCACTAAACAAAAACGAAAGGTTGTGAACACCACCTTCACGTGGCACAGAGGTGTGGTCCAAGTGCCACGTGGCATTGGTGCAGGGAGCCTGCTGGGGCTAAAAACATCTTAATGTGGGCTGGGAGACCAGTACGGCTCCCTCATGGGCCCAGTTAGTACACACACAGCCAGTGAGACAAAAAACACCCACTTCGGTGTCATTTAGGTGTCTACATCCAAATAAATTAATGAGTCTCCACCTGATTAGCATGGGCACTTTCCACAGCCCTTCATCAATAACGCCAAGGCTTTTCCCCCCTTGGCCACGTCCCATTTTGCGCTACCACCCAGAGGCAATTCAAGGACTAAACCAAACCTCCTCTTGCTTAAGATTAAAACATTATAGGACTGATCGTGTAGGTACCTCAGCCTCACTTTTCAGAGGGGTCCACAATGCAAGTCCAGCACAACACGCTACACCACAGTTTTCTTTGGAAAATACGGTCAGAGATGCCACTCACCCTTCTGCATCTTCCAAGTGCTGAGTCTCTTACCGGGGAACCTGGAGACTTATATTCTGCTGTCTCCTCCCATCCCCACAGCCTAGAGAGCGCTGTAATTTTGATACTACGCATTTATGAACCGAGCGGTGACCTCTCATCCCTCTTTCTGAATCACGCCGCTGCTCACAAAGACATAAAAGATTCAGAGCGAGCGAAAATGCAAGAGCAGCTTGACCCTTACCCTACAGAGGAAAGGGCTTCTCTGGGCATTTGGAAGTCGAGGTTTCGATTTCTTTTCTTAATCCTCTTTCTGCATTTCATCAGCTACACTTGTAGCATTTAATACTGGCACGCTTTTTTTCTTCCTACTTAGCTTGCTGGCCATTCTTAGATGTTTAACTCTTCTTATTCCTTCTACAGGCATCTTCCGTCTTGTTTTTAAGTTTGTAATTCCAGTGTTGGCAATTCCAGGGTTTTTTTAGCTTTCATCTCACAGGCCTCCACACAAACAGCGTGCACAAAGAAGGTCCGGAGCTGTGGTAGTTGATAGGAACGGCTGAATTCTAACGCTGGCACAAAAAGGATGACACAAGGGGCATGTGAGGCAGTACAGAATTGCTCTCCTGACTTACTCTGGTAGCTACAACAGATGGATCACATAATCCAGTGCAAACAGCAAGCAAGTTTCTTGGTAATAAGAGAAAAGGACACGATGACCTCTAGGTAAAAATCCTAGGAACAGCAAGCACACATAAACATCAACCTGAGCAACTTAAATTCTGTGCCAGAGCTTGAACTGAAGATAACAGCAAAGACAAACACCCAAGACAGATTTAATTCAGACTGTAATTCACCGCACACACACGCCAAATCGTGGTATAAACCTCATGCCTCTTAACACTCCTCATTGTAAGGCCTATTCTTATCTTGGTGATGAATGCAGGTTTTTAAAAAGATTTTGAATCCTTCTGCAATTTTGGTGCAGGCTTCTTTAGCCGAGAGGAAGCTGGAAGTACTTCAGGTTACTGTCTGCGGTGGTGTATGTTCTAGCACTGATCCTCAGATGCAGGGCATCTCACCGCAGGGCTCTGTTGATGAATTGTTGCATGGCTACAGACAAACACGTTATTGTTACCTTCCTTCTCCCCTCCTCCCTAAAGCAAAGGTGTTTTAACCTTCAGGTTTATTTTGTTTGCAAAGTTGATTCAGTTCCTCAAAGGGGAGGCATTACCAGCATGAACTCTGTCTTCTTGGTATGAAGGTACAACCTCTTAAGTTTAGCATATACTTCACAGAATAGACTAAAAAATTCCCTGTTCCTCCTTCTGATTAACAAATCCTTGAAGAGCTCAGTTCCCCAGCACTCAGAAAACCCGACAGAGTGGCAGGGGCCATAAATATTCATTTTCTGTCCAAAACAAGGGAGCATTTCAGAAATAACAAGTATTGGGAGAAGGGTGGATTGGGGGGGGGGGGGGGGATTTCCTTTATTTTGAGAGCTCTTAGTTCGTACCACTAGATGGCACGTTTGAAACTCCTGGCATCTCGGTGAAATCACAGCAAAGTCTTTGCATCACCCCATGTTTATCCTGCTAGCCTCGCCTGGGATGGAAAAATACAGGTAAAATGGTATCTCAAGAGCCAAAGAACGGAGATACGAAGACAATGGCATGTAAAAATGTGCCCGTGTGGGAAGGTAACGAAAGTGAGCGAGCTCAGAGGAGGACAGCAGGGTATCCCGAGCTCCAGCGCTTCTGCGATCCTGGCGTAGCCCTGGTAACTACATCTTGAGAGAGCTTCTGTGGGAGCGGAGACAAGAGGAAAATGGGAAAGGAGGGTGAGAGATGAACCTTCAGAGGCACGATGTCACCTTTAACCGCAAGCTGAGCAATGCTCTGCTCTCTGTGGATCACTGAGAGCTCAACAGACGCAAAACCCATTCACAACCTCTCCAACCCATCACTGGTACGAACTGACGGGAGGGAAGAGCATTCAGGGCACAACCACACAACGGGGGAAGATTTAGCCAACCCCCAGCATCATGTTTCACCATTGCAAGATCTAGCTTTTCCAAAAAGGTCGAGCGCTTTGCATCCCACGGCAGATAAGTAAACACGGAGCAGCCCACGACCCACTGAGTCAGCTTCACGGGCAAGTCACCTCCTGTGCTGGACACGTTTTGGAGCACACCTAGCTGTGCCCCGGTTATACTGGCCTGGGCAGGGGTGCCAGCGTTTGGCAGCACGGCTTCCTTTAGGCTTCTTGCTTGTTCTCGCTGCCAGTTCCTTAACTTAACTCAACCCACTTTAAAAGTGTATTAGCACAAGCACGTATCTGCCCCAACCAACATTCCCTCAAAAAAGAACAAGTCGGTTCAGCACCAACGTAACGATCACGGGCGCTCAGAGACGGTACTTGTCATGGCATCGCACCCCACATTCCCTGTGTGTGCAATTTCAATAGATGAGGATTAACAACCTACTATGAGCGCTTCAACACCCCACTCAGTCCTTGGACCTGGCACTCATGTCAATGGAAAAACTGTCAATTTAAACTGGAAGAGGAAAGAAGTGTTGTTGATAGACCCCACAGGCAATGGCAAAGAGCGCTGCTTGTCTGGATGGAAGAAGAAACATCATCTTCCACCTCCCACGAAAGAAAATATCACTGTGGGAAAAAGTTTTCACAGAATCATAGAATTGCCCAGGTTGGAAGGGGCCTTCGAGATCACTGAGTCCAACCATCAACCTAACTCTGACAAAAACCAGCACTAAACCATATCTCTAAGCACTATGCCTACCCACCCATCTTTTAAATACCTCCAGGGATGGTGACTCCACCACTTCCCTGGGCAGCCTGTTCCAACACTTGACAACCCTTTCAGTGTAAAAAAATTTCCTAATATCCAGTCTAAAGCTCCCCTGGTGCAACTTGAGGCCGTGTCCTCGTGTCCTATCGCCTGTTAACTTGGGAGAAGAGACCAACCCCCCCCCGGCTACCCCCTCCTTTCAGGCAGTTGTAGAGAGCACGAAGGTCTCCCCTCAGCCTCCTTTTCTCCAGGCTGAACACCCCCACCTCCCTCAGCTGCTCCTCGTAAGACTTGTGCTCCAGACCCCTCACCAGCTCCGCTGCCCTTCTCTGGACCTGCTCCAGCACCTCGATTCCCTTCTCTTCCGTAGGATTTAGCTCTGTAAAGATGCCCCGAACTAAATGGCAGAGAGACACTGAACTGCCCTCACCAACTTCACCAGAGGACCAAAATGCACTCCTGAGGCAGCACAAGAAAGCTTGCAGTAGCACCATCCATCCTAGCTTGCTATTTAGGAATTCTGCTCTTTGCCCATCCATCAGTCTGGCAACTATTTGTTTATTTACATATTCATGTTTACATAGTATAAACCTGCTGGGCAAATATTCCTCCAAATGCACCAGAGTACATTTCTGCGTTAACGTCTACAGAGTCTGCCAAGGGGAGTCTGTAGACATCAACGCACGTCAGTAGTAGCCTGTGGAAATATTCCAGCAAGGCCTCTACTTTCAATGTACAAACAACTCCAGAGAAACTAATTTCAAGCATAATGATGCAATAACTTCACTTGAATCTTTTATGTCCCCCTGGGCCTGCACTGTGGATGCTCCTACTCCTATGAGGACACTCCAATGCAGAGACAGCAGCAGTTTGGGGGGACTATGGCAATTACCAGCATTTAAGCTCCGTTGATGGAGCTATGGGAAGGAACGGCTGTAGGCTGTCCCAAAATGCAGGTTTCCACTGGATGACACTGAATTTCTCCCAAATATGCACCTGCCATGTATTTTGACAGCTTTCAAATGAGAAACCACAAGTACTCCCACAGATGGATTTGCTTCTCAGCATAATTACAAACTCCACTGCAAAATGTGGTGGGGAAAAAAATATGGCAGATACCTATAAATTAAAATCGTTGGAATTCTGTTCTAGATTTTTCTCCTAAGCCAATGAAATCCCCAATACACTGTGTCCCAACTTGAAGAACAAAGGAGACTTGACAAGTGGGATTCATCTCACTTCTATTCACATACCTGCAGCATAGATGTTCGAATCTGAGTTGGCCACAGGGAATCCCTTTAGGGTCAGTGCAAAGAAACTGTCACTTCCATGACATGATTCATCTGACTTAGTCCAGAGAGTTACTTGCAATGTTTTCCCTCAGAGAAGGGAAGCTGGGAACTTCACAGCCCTGTCACAGGTATCAATTCACAAACGCTGCTTTAAGCTACTGCAAAAAGCAATATGGAAAATGAGAGCTTTTTGAAAGCGACTTATTGTGTGGGCTTTTCTCTATCTATTTAGTGAAGTGGAAAAACACAAGTAAAGAGTGTTGCCTTTTAACGTTCCTATTCCAGAACCCTCTTGTTCAAATTTGCAAACAAAATTTTGCAGCACTAGGCTAATACCTGAGAAGTGGACCAAGAATTTGGTCCAATGTGCAAAAGGGAAATGAACTGATCCATTTTCACACTCTTAAATAATTGGAAAGCAAACCCAGCAACATAAAGAGCAGAAAGTGGATTTCATCATGCAATATCCTTTTACTTTAATAAAAGGATGTTTATGAGGAAGGAAGAATAAATCTTATGGTTAAGGGCAAGATGTCCAAAGTGCACTACCAGCTCTGGATTGTATTTCCCACTTATGTTAACCAGTAAGTCTCCACCTCGATACCACACACAGCATGTTTACTGCCTCAGATTTACATTTCTGGAGAAGACACTGTTATAGAAGGAGATCTTCTTGGGAAGAAGGTAAGATGAGTGTTGCTGAAGCAGTGTCTCTAGAGCACAGCATCACGGGCCAAGCTCTCCCTCTATGGGGAAGCAGACTGCAAAGAGGATGGGTCCCAAGGACAATTACAAGGATGCAGGCATTAATGAGTAGAGTTTGACGCTTGTGACGTTGCTCTGGCCTCTGCAGCATTGCTCTGTTTGACATACATTATCTGGAAACTCCCTGACCAGTCAGACTTGTTCTCAGCAGAAGAAGATTAGCAGCCAAGTGCTTCCTTAACCTCATTGCCCTCGCTCATCTCCTCCTCAGCAGACAACCGCATGTATATAAACAGCTTTCTGAAGAAACTGGAGAGACCAAGGAGATCACTTCTGCGGAAGAACCCTTGAGCGTATGTCCAGGGGCCACGGTACGGGCCTGGCTACAGCCATCTGCAATCCGTCTGTGCTGGACCTACAAGCAGAGGCAATCCTGTAACGCAGCACTGCTCGCCATGCTAGGAGACATAGCTGTAACTTTTAACACAGCAGAGGGTTTTTGATTTCAGAGCTCTTTGCTGCCGATGTAGACTCAGACCTCGAAAACATAATGCATACGGCTTTTAGTTGTCGTTTAATCATTTATCTCCCATCTACATAAAGAGATCCTCTCCACTCTCACCAATACTTGTAACTAAATTACTGTATTACGGTAGATCAGCAGCTTCTTCTGCAGAATCGGCTGTATACGATTGGCTGTCAGGAAAAGTCAACATCCTTGGTCAAAGAGCATCTAACAATTAATACACTTCATTTAGCTGCCACCAATGATGTCACCAAGAGCAAAGTACAACAACAGAACTGACAGCCAGGCGGGACGGAGCTTTTCTCAAGTATTGTTTGAGCGACAATCAAACAAACCCCTCATTGTTTATCCGCCTGTGGAAGTGGATGGCACACAAACAGCTACCTACGTGTTTCTCAACACATACTGGGAGATGCTCAGGCAAATTTACCACTGGAAGAGAAGAGCATATCCAACAGACTGCAAGCTGAATCATGTAAATTTGGGTAAAGAGAATCCCATTAAAGAAGCAAAATTAACGTTAAGTGTATCAGATAAAAGATTTCATTTCTAAAGCCAGCGCCTGAACAAAAATTCAAGCTACTTCGAAGATACTCAGGTCATTCAGACAATTACTTTAAAATGGCAGAGAAAGACAGTGTGATGATCCGTGTATGGAAAGAGAAGCCAGAAGCTCTGAATCATTCATAACAACACTTAGCAGTTGTATCATCTACAGATCTCAACGCTGCTCCGCAAAATGGATATGAATCGCTGGCACCCAACTGTGGCTCCTCTGCAGTTGGCTGGCATCACACTGCTGCACCAGGAGGCCTGGAGAGCACCAGGGTGCTTTCCAAGCGGCAGTCAGTAATTACAGCTTTTGTCCCTGTTTATCCACCTACCTACCTGCAATTCGAATTTAGCATTTCCCATGGCTGACAGCTACGGCTGCATCCAATCTCCCTCCGCACCAACGCAGGAGAAACTGAAGTCTTCATTCAATTCTGTGACATCTCTGGCAAATCTCGTTATTCAGAGTCAAGGTGCTTGAAGGAGCTATATTTTACTCCGGTCTCCAACAACCGTGTGAACGTGGTGGACTCTCAGCACCTGTTTGTATCTGCAAGTGATCTTTCATGCTACTTCTGTATTTAAGAGTAACACAGGGCTCAGCTGAACCCACTTTCCCATCCTGACATCGCTGTGCTTTTTTTTTCCCCCCCTCAGTCATAGTTATAGACTGAATCCCTGAGATTTACATTGCAAGAAAAGGAGGCTAATGTACAGAGAAAACAAGTGGTGTGCTGAAATAACAGAATAACTCTCAAAGATAACCGCAGGCTCCGCGTCGCCGGAGTGCTGGCCTTCCACCCTAACCGCTCAGTGCCACTACATGCGGTTGGAACATTTGTTCTGAGGTCGCAGAGGATTCCCTAAAACCCTCTGTGCCCCAACACCTCCTGTATAACGGCAACAGCAGTTTCACAGGGAAGACGTGGAGGTCTGAAGGGACATTTGCATTTTAATTGCAGAACACCTTGTTAAAAACACGGCATTGCTATTATCCATCACTGTTTCCGCAGCTGCCTGTTACAGTTGCACAGTAAGAAATAAAAGCTGCTCTAACTACGGGGCAGGTACCTGTTTCCACATCACTTCAACACCATTCTCTTTAGCCAGCCCTGTTCTTGCTGTACCTTTGAGCCAAGTAACAAGCTGCTATGGTCAACTGTCCATGGAAGATCAGAGTCACTGAATAACAGAATGGTTTCAACTGGAAAAGACCTTAAAGATCATCTTGTTCCAACCCCCTGCCCTGGGCAGGGACACCTCCCACTAGACCAGGCTGCTCAAAGCCCCATCCAACCTGGCCTTGAACACCTCCAGGGATGGGGCAGCCACAGCTTCACTGGGCAACCTGTTCCAGTGTCTCACCACTCTCACAGTAAAGAATTTCTTCCCAATATTTGATCTAAATCTACCCTCTTTCCATTTGAAGCCATTACCTCTTGTCCTATTGCTACACTTCCTGATAAATAAGTACTGCGCGCTGAAACCTTAAATAAACATAAACCCCACTGTCCTTCAAATGAAACTCCACGATAGGACACATTTCCCCAAACCAGACAGCTGGCAAAGAGATATAGTTGAAGGAAAAATAAAAAAAAAAAAACAATAATAATAATAATAAAACTAAAATAACAAGGTGCTACCAAAACGCTGCGTACTCAGACATTAGATATTCAAGTCTCTTCTGCACTGTTCATCCCTCAATCAGTTTTGCTCCATATTACAGGTCCAACTTACACCAACACCTGAGAATATATTTTAATGAAGCTTTGATTCAGAGCCTCTTTTTACTAGCTACCACGACAATCAGTGTAAGATTAAAACCTTCCATTGTCTCAGCTGCACCCCTTTGCCTCTATTTGACCCCACGACTACATCATAATCCCGAGTTTTAGGTAGCCTCTTTCCTTCCACTCCAACAATGGGATGAGTGAATGGGAAACAAAATTCCTCTGCAGATCGAGCTTGAATTGGAAAGAAAGAGTTATTAAAATTTGAAAATGACTGAGATTGCACAGGTAAATACAGACTAAACCCATTGGAATAAATAAGACTCTACCTTGTAAATCTCGTTTTGGGAGCAGGGTCTTCATTTTTACATAAAACTTTGAATGTCACCTCCTGAGAGTTTTCTCTTACATAGAGGCTGCCCTGTAAATGCGTGTGTTGGAGGTACTTCTCCCAGTAATGCAAACATCATACAACAAAGCTACAATAACTTCAAAGGAAGAGGCTGCTCAGGGCAAAGCTGAAAAACATTTATTTGTCACCCAGACCAATTTTTATGAACTTGCTCAAGCAGAATAATTTTTAATACCACCCTCTCCAGGTGTGCCTTCAAAAGGAAGCGAAGCTGCCTGCCCTCGATGCGAAGCTGCAGAGAAAACCATTTCCTGGTCAAGCCCAGCTTGTGCCAAGATTCTCCTCAGCCAAGCCACTGTGCCAAGCAGTGCCAAGAACTGCAACTCACAGCAAGCCCCAACTTTAACAAACACAACTTCCTGCTTTTCAAGGGGCTTATCTGAATTCCTCCTCTTCCAAATTTGCTGGGTATTTCTGAGACTTGTCATGTATTTCTTTCCTTCAATAAGTGTAGCCATGTCCCTCCACCAGCCTCAGCAGATACCCAGGAATTACTCTCTCCTGTCCTCCTTAGCTCCAGGAGGTACACAAAAAATTCAGTCTCCCACTTCCTTCTCAAGTTCATCATTTGAGTCACATTATTTTCATTTCAAGCATCATTCAAATTCAGCAATAATGGCCCTCGCTCTTCACTGGGAATACTCACGGCTTTTTGAAGTCAGTCCGCTATGTCTAAACATGAAGTCAGGAAACCTGTTTTTTAAAAGGCCTATAAAATTTGGATAATTGTTTTATTGTCGTTCTTTCAGTTCACAGAGGGATTTCAAAAACAAATGTTACTAAAAATTAAAGCCCTATTTTAATTTCATGTGGATTACTCACATGCCTAAAATGCTTTGTCAGATAAGGACCTATCAGGAGATCTAATGCTTCCAGCAATACCAGCACAGTCCAGCTAAGTCCAGCATAAAACACATCTCTCCCATACGCTCTCCCAGCCTCTGCGCCAGCTCCAGCACTCTGTTTGCAGCCATCCGACTGCACGAATCCTGCCCCCAGTGCAGGCTCCAAGCCTGGATTTAGGATAAAGATGGGGCAATGGTGGTGTGGACTTGGGCCTCATCAAGGAGATGGTGAAGACAGAGCCTAAGCAACCAGAAAAGATAAAGGTTATGAAGGGAACAGAGAAATACAGATGTGACCAGATAAGCTGCAGTCTGTCCGGAAGAGGGCAGTGACGGAAAGCAAGCTTGTCCTACCACCACCAGCCCACAGTACAACAGGCAACCTTGCCTAGACAGAGTAATCTGCACCACCATCATCCTAAAAGGTTAGAAAAAATGGCCATTAAAAATACATTAAAGTATGTATTATTCCAACAGGGTTCATTAATGACACCCAGTGATGCTGGAAACAGACAGGCAGAACACACACTAAGCTTAAAATGGTCCCTCAAGTCCCAGCAGCCTCACACCATCAGGCTCCTTGGACTTCAGTGAAAGGACTCCTGAGCTACGTCTCAGCAAGGGGTCACAACACTGAAATAGCTTACCAGTTAATTTAAGGCATATTTGGTAAGTGATGAAAACCAATACAGGAATGATCAGTTAAAAGAAGTTCATTATGGGTGTGTCCGATCTTCCCTTTATCCTCTTCGCTTCCATCACCCAAACCCACACACCTGCTTTTGGAAAGTATTTATTGCGTTTAATGACAAGTGTGACAAAATTTTCACAGCATTGACTAGTAGCCTTTAATCTGTCAGGCATTCTTTGCCCACTACAATGACTAAATAATCACAAATACTTTTAAAAATTTGTTTCCAGCAATGTTAGCAGGTAGACGCCAGAGTCAGCTGATCCTGAGTAGGAAGTTGGACCACAGACCTCCCAAGGTCCCTTCCAATCTAAATTGTTCTATGATCCCATAATACAAGTATCGTCTTATAAAATCCATGCAGGTTTGTTCATGTTTTTTGGGTCTCATGACCAAAAAAAAAAAAAAAAAAAAAAGAAAAAATACATCTCTGCTGCCAAAAGGTACAGAATTGGGTGGCAGCAAAAAAGGACCTAACAACTTTCATTTATACTGGTAATGCTTCAAACTTGTCTATACTTCTCTGAAATTATTTTCGTCTTGGAATCTGGAAATTCCCTACGCCCCACTTGTTCCATTTCATAACACCATTTATGCTCACATGTATATAAGCAAATTCACTCTGGCACAGTGATACCTTATTTATTTCCCCGTTAATTCCTCTTTGAAAAGGGTAAGGATATGGAGCAACCAGACGAGTACTACTAAAGAAAGGTCACCCAAAAAAAAGCAGTATGTTCTTTATTTACTATCCACATGTGAGTGTTTTAACTATGAGGGAAAATTTGACTATGTACTTCCTCCCGACCGCACTGCTCTTAATAAGTCATTATATTCCCCAGAGTTATAGTGCAGACTTGGTCAGCCCTAATTCCGTTTTCACCCAACTTCAATTTAACTGCTACTTCAGCCTCCTTCAGACCACACACTTACATGTACAATGTGGAAGTTAACTCAATGAATCTGCTTGATGTCTCCTAAAGCTGTCAGTCCTCTGGAAAGTAGTCCTCTTTCACACCCTTAACTCTACATGAAGGAGTCGGGTCTTAAACTCTGCCCTTAAATTTTTCCAGCTGAGCCCAGCAATTTCGTTCCCAGCACTGGGAGCAGGTTGGCTGTCCCATCCAGAACTCTCTACCGTGTCTCCATGGCAAGTCAAAGTTAAGGTTATAGAAGGTCTCTCCCAGGTTTCAACACGCACATATTCAAGAAAGAAGATTCAGGACTTAGAAGGTGTGCAAATAAAAGAGGAGAAGATCACTTAGCATCACACCATAGTTTTGGGGACAAAGGTACTGCACTCTACAAGGAAGGACAGAATTTCACTCCGGAAAAAGTATCAGCAAAATGCATTTTGTGTTAGCTCCTTTCCCGTGCAGAGTCAGCGTAATCCAGATTATTCTGCAGGCGTGACAGAGCATTTGAGAAGTATTCTGCACGAGAAACTTCCAGCTGGGTTCAGGTAGGATCTTCACATTTAAAAGTTAGGCAGTAGATTCAAATTCACCCAAACCACAGAAGTCAGAAATACACAGGTAACTAAAAGATTACACGAAATTTCCTGTACTAAAAACCCACTGAATGCTTGTTTCATCGTAAAAAAAGGATTAGCAGCGTATAAACAATTTATATAAGGCGACTGTAACGATTTTATTGTGATATGCTATTTAGCATTTGCAGAGGATCCGATTATAAAACTTCTACTTAGTTTTCCATGAGTCACCCTCTGAATAACATGTTTTGATTTACCTAACAGCAAGAACTCTTGGTAGGAGACTGTTTTACTAAATGTGGTCATCCAGGCCTATCATCACATTGCTGTTGGATGCAAATTCGGTACAGAAAAAGGAAATTTTGTTCAGTGAACATTAACCAATTGTTCAATCTCACCTAGCTTTCAAAAAGTAACACAGTGACTTAGATTTTGGCTGCAATTACACTAAAGGCTTGTCTCTCAGAAGAATCTGGCAATGCTTGGATAACAAGGGATACTGAATACACAACTTAATGTATCTCAAAAGAAAAACCAGTCAAACTTCTGGACCATGAAGCGGGAGTAAGGAACTCTAATACAATACAACACAGTCAGCTCTCAAATATGTCCGATAACAGGAAGCTGGGGTAACCTAGTTAATGAAAAACTATCAATAACAATACCATTCTTTGCAAAGCCAGCTCCTGGCATCTTTAGGTGGTTTTTATTAGCTTGGCCATGGCACTGCAGAAAGGGCTAGATCCAGCCTGGGTCCCAAAGCAACATGATCATGTTCCTCTAACACAGCCCTTCAGCCTCCAGGGTTTGTGCGGAGCTGTTTGTGTGTCTTTGCACAGGGTTGTGGAGTCCAGAGTCAATATCACTGTTCTGGTATTTGGCCACAGTAAAGTCACCACCCGAACAGTCTGCTTACAAACGTCACAGACCTGACTACGCACACCAGACCGCTTTGGCTCAAACACCAGTAAACTCCTGTTGGCATCCTGGGGGCTGGGATTATTCTTGCCGTATCAGCTTCACATCTTCATGAGAACAGCGGTGTTCGAGGCTAAGAGCATCTCGGGAAGAAATCATTCTTCTGGCAAGAAAGAAATTGGCCACTCAAAGAAGTGGGGAGGGAAAAAAAAAAAAAAAGAAAAAGCAGATGCCAATAGAGAAAAAAGACAACATTTTCATCCTCAGGAGAGTAATCTGCTCCAAGGACTGCAGGTCCTAGTACACAGCGCTACGGGAGGGCAAAGTACACAACCACATGTATGCCAGACTAACAGCGGCAGCCCTGAAACAATCAAAAGCACTCAATGCCCATTCTCCTGAAGACACAATACAGGTAAAATTTCCACCAATTTCATTTTTTTTCATGGCTCAGCTCTGTTCCGAACACCAATAACTTGCATAGCATGAGACTACTCAGAGGCAGCAAAACCCAAGCTGTTGACAAAGGTGGAACATACAACACCACATCGGCACTCTAAAGAAGTACCTACAGGGGTGGAAAGTCAGTAAACAAAACAAAAATAAAATGCAGATGGTATGTAACTAAAGCAAACTGTATGGCTGGCTGCACACCTAGCAGGCCAAGAAGGAAGGGAAATTCCTTCTTGGGGTTTACGTGAACAATGAGTTTCCCTGAAATCTCCAGGAGGCCGTTCCCAGCTCCTCCGCTGGCACCGTTAATAGGAAAAGCAAATGCTGGGAAGGTTGTTTCAGTTCTTTACCGACCTCAGTAAAAAAATCTCAGCACTGGTGAACTCCAGTGCAGATCAATGTGACCTCTTGCTTCAGAGCGGTATTGTTGTTACAGCATGTACAGCACGCAGTGCTGCTTTTTAAAAGAAAATACAGCTGTCGATACGCTACCGTGCTCAAATCAATGTTCCAGCAGCCACACAGGTCTCATCAAACCAATTCTGACGTGCTGCTTCTCAATTCCACACTTAGGATACCAGCCAAACCCTCCCCAATTTTAATACAAAGCACGGAAAAGACACAACATGTAACTGGGCAACTGCAGGTGAGGGGTAAACTCTTAAAAGCAGCAACTCGGGTATTACACATAAAAATCAGAGTTGGGAATAAAATACGCATTTTGGGATATGTCTGTCACCCCATTTGTTAGCAAGCTGGGCATGCAAATGCAAATGAATGTGCCTCTGAAATTCTTCATAAAAATACGGTCCAAAAAATCCATCAAGCAGCTCTTTAAAAACCTTCTGAAAACAGCGACACCGAACAGTGTAACATCTAATAGCTCTTTTAAAAAAAAAAAAACAACAACAAAAAAAACCAACAAAAAAACCCAACACAACTGTGGCTCTTCTACTGCATTGTTTCTATTGCATTAAAATGTCAGTAATGGTTAAAATGTGAAAAATAGGAAAGTCTCACCAATTCAAACCAAACCGCAAACCACTTTGTAAGATCATGGAATTCTACAAGTTAACAGACAAATGAACAAACATGCACACTAATAAAACTGCACAAGAAGAAACATGCCAGCTTCTATTTATTTTCATTTGCTGCATTCTGCAGTTTAGGGAAAAAAAGGGCTGTAGCCGTTGAGTTTTGTTAAAGCTGGAGGTAAATTTTGGAAGTTTTCATTAAAGAATTCAAAATAATTTTCTTTTTCAAAATGGCTTTGATTCAAAAGCAGGGACGTGAATGGAAAAAGTTACAAAAGCATTTCAGAACCTGAAAATAGGGAAGAGTGGAACAAACATGAAGTCATCTACAGATAATGCTCTCCAAATATAAATTCCTAGGCTCAGTGTTTTGGTAATACTTTGATGTGTGCTGTGGTTAAGGAGCAAGTTGAAAGAAAGGACAAAAAAGAGGTAGGTTCTTCAGTCGCACGTAGGTGCAACTCATTATTGCAAAATTTTAGTTCACATATTAAAAAACAGTCTAAAACACTGGCACAAATTTTTACAGAAGTTCCCATCTCGTGTTTTCATAGGGGTTTAGAATCACTAAAGGATTTTTCGGATTCTGTGAACAATTCCAAATAGTAACCTCGTTTTCCTGACAGCAGGCACACAAAATATGTAACAGGCATGACCTAGCAAGCCAGGAAGAAAGACTGGAGTAGAAACTCGGTCTGCTCTTCTCATGTCTCCTTTTTCGGCATAAATGAGGCCAATCTTTCCTCCCTTAATCCCCTGGAAAATGATGGTGAAAATACAAATATTTGAAAACCAATTCACTGACTTACCACTTAAAAAAATGACTGAAAGAGTAAGAAGAGACAGTATGACCTTGTTTACCTACACGACATTGAATCTCTACTGAGTCAGCTTCTTACACCTAGTAAACATACGTTAGCACATTTACGACTTTTGAGAAAAAAAGGCTGAAATCTAACCTTTAAATAGCTGTTTGTTAAGTTCAGAGAAACAGTCAATAAAACACACCCAAACAAATAAGAAAATCCACCAAAATGAACAAACAAAATATACAACAGCAAATCCATTTGTGACAGCTTTCATCTTGGGTTGGTCACTGAAGGTCACTGCCAGAGTCCTACTGACATTGGACAACTCATTTAACTGAAATTTCCGAATTAATATAATAGCAGAAATGCAAGAATATACAGCGACGTATTACTGCACAATTTTAATTAAATAAATCTTATTTAGCTGATGTTAATGACTATCATTTATATAAACTCTTCCTGTTCTTCAACCAACCTAGCTTTAGGTTCTTATCAGCTCGCAACTCAGCAGAAGCAACTGGAGTACTGGCATGAGTCCCTACAGGAATACAGTTTAACCATTAATTGTAACTAATCACGTATTGTTTATGAAATCTCTACGGTTACTTGGAAGAACTCGTAGCTGTAGCAGTTCTCAATTCTTACAGAATATGTTTAATACAACAGCAGTAATGAATGAATTACATTTCATTCACGCAGTGTGAAGAAAGTAGACAGAAGTAGGTATTATTAATCCTAATATTCCAGATGGGAAACTGCAGCACAGAAGAAAGCAATGAAATGCCCAAGATCACAGGCAGGGAACTGTAATTTTAAGTTAAAGGTTTTGATGTCAATTTTCCCTGCGTAATACAGATGACTGCTGTTCTTGAAAGTACTCGGGACTGGCAAGCGCAGCTTTCACGGAGCATTCAGAAAATCTACATTTTTCAGAGGCAAAATTACCTGTATTTCAACCATAAAAACTAAGGCAAGCATTAGAAGCCATACTTATATATGTTATTAAGCATCTAGTAATATTTTTTTTAAAAAAAACAGGACACACAACCATTCCTGGTGTCTCTTCAAAACTCGTTACCTTGCCCTGTCCCATGAAGCCACCTACCGCCTCCTCCGGCCCCTCGCAGACACACGCAGCCTGTCCGTAGGCACTGCACAAGCAGGACGACCAAAGCCTTGCTAGGATCAACGCTCCGGGAATTATTTCGCATAAGGAATACAGAAATACACCCAGTAAGAGATTTCTGGAAGAGTTCCAGAAGCGGCTACCTAAGGTAACATTAGCAAAAAATCTAAAGGATTTCCGTTTGTCCTTCCTTCCTCCCTCCATGCAAAAACCGTGCAAAGGCGTTAAGGAGCGTAACGTTACTTTGCAATATTTAAGAGGCAAATATTTAAGAGGCATTTCTAACACCAGCCAAATAAAACTTTTCTTTCGCTGTTAGCATACCACTCGTCTCATAACTGTGACGACCTGCACTTGCAGCCAGGGACCAGTAACACTTTTCAGGCATTGTGAGAACAGTCCTCTCAGAATCAAATGCTGCCAATCCTGCATTTTCAGTTTGCAGCGAATTAACGATTGAAGTATCAGGAAGTCCTACACTTCTGAAATGACTTACTAAAAATATCTTCTCCCACCAGAGAAAACAGCAACACGAACTTGCTCATCGGTTTACAGTAACGTACTTTCCCCAACACAGAAAGTGCTGGAGATACCAACAGTACAGAGATGTTCATCTTGGTGTATGCGGATGATTAAAACAAAAACCCAATACGGACTAAAATTCGGCTGCAAATATGCTGACGTCTGCTAGAAGCAGCTTTGCAACCTCCTGGAGAGAGTTGCGATTTTCACCTGTGTAACCTGGATTTGAATCTAAAACCCCATCCCTCTACTTCAAGAATAAAAGTTACTGGAAAAGGAGCTCACCGAGATGGACAGAAATGTGCCCATCAGACAGCTGTGTACACATTTCAAGTAGTTAAAATAACAGATTATGATAAAAATATAAAGACCTTTTCTAATAGAATTAAAGCACTATTTAAAAAAAAAAAAAAGACACAGAAGGAATTACCTCTGTTCTTGCTGAAAGATACGTAGTCAGAACAAGACACACTGCATGCTTCGAGCCGTTAATAAAAAGAAGAGCAAGCGAATGAATAGCTTTCGGATGAATCCAAATAGTTTTTGTTTCTCCGCTGCAGTTTCACCACTCCCACAGGGTAATTTCTACGTTCACTTTATAACGAAAGCAAAGTACAGGTCAGAATAAGAAAGGGAGGAGACCCAAAAAAACTCCACTATGTTAGTCAAAGTCATCCTCGCTAGATTGTTTTTAAACAGGGGAAATAGGGCTGGTGTGGCAAAAGGGGATTTAGAGGGGGTGTTCTGCTTATGCATAAACCAGACGCTCGGTTCATCTGCATTCTCTATGATCTGATTGCTAAAAGCAGGAAGCAAGAAAACCTTTCAAGTGCATGATTTATGGAAAGATTATCACATGACTAAAAAGCACAGAAGAAGGGCCAAATTCAGCTTTCGTTTACGTGGAGGCAGATCTCTTCTAACTCTGTTGCCTTTGACAGATTTACTCCATTCGAAACAGAATAACATATTTGGTCTCCGCAAAGACATAAAGCCATTTTCAAATCAGAATTTAGCCTCTGCTTTTCGAACACAGGAATCGTTTCAGGTCTGTTCAATGCAGAATTTCTGCACTGGCCGAGAACAACACAGTCTATTTGTAGATCGTCGATTTATATTTTTAAATATATTTTGTCACCTCCCCTCTATCGCTCTGTCTCCAAACAATTCAGCTACCCACTGCTGATCTACACGCTCTTGTACGCTTACATACTCACAGGAATGTTTTAAAATCTATTGTAAATACTTAAAAGGCAGGACAGTCTGCAAGTGCATCGGAAACTCTCTCTTGCATTTCATAAAGGAAGTTAATGAAAGCATACACTCACTTCATTATTTGGGGAACAAAATACGAGGATGTAACATCCAGCAGGCTACGGAAATTTTTGTTCAAATGAGAACGAGAAACGGTAATGCTCTGTTTTTTGCTTTGTTGCCAGCAATTAAGTCTACATTTCCATGAAAAGCTGGTAGATTAGACGAACTACAGGCTTGCTTTTTTTTTTTTTTCTGTCTCTCATGCATGGATTATTATACTAAGAGGGGAAAGCGCTGGAGGTGAAAGAAAAATTAATAAGGAATGTTTATGAGGATGCTGAGCACTAAGGAAAAATGGAAGGTAACAAAGGGACAAGAAATTAACAGCAAGCATTACGGAAGATAGTAAAACAGAAGTGTCCTAGCAGAGGCGGCATTTATTTCAGTGATGGCCTCAAAGCACTGCTGTCCCATGAGCAGCTCACTCAGATGGCAAAAGGTTAAAAGCACTGAGGAAAACCTGAATCATCTGACCTAAAAATGGAAAAGAGAAAAAAAAAAAAAAAAGACTCTGTGGTACAAGCTCACTTTTAATATGATGCCCTCTCTTAAATACTGAAGATTATTATTTAAATACTGCTCCCTTTTGACAAACATTTGGTAAAACACATGCCTTATGTGTGCAGACAGTAAAGCCATAACGGCAATTCATTTTATTAGGCTAGAGGCTGAAACCTCATCTGTATTTCACAAGCTGTAGCTGCAAACTATGAATCAACGGGGTGAATTTTATACATGGGTTTTCATGATGCTATCAAGAGTTTCAGTAGAAATTGTATTCGTATGTTTAAAAACGACACGCAGATCCAATTATGACACAAAGATCTAATTATGACACCGGCACCCAACGAAAATGTAATAAAATGTTAAAAAGCCAATTATCACGGAATTCTGTGTTGTCTGAACATTAAGGCACAGTCTGAAGAGAACACGGGACACACTTCGTGTAAATAGCTGAGCAATGGATGTAGTTGAAAACACAGCTCACACCCCATGAAATGTTTTTTTGATAAGTCTTTAAATAGCAGATGCTCAGGTATTTTCCTGTATTTCAAAACTGTCAGATCTGTCTCCAGCATCTGTGGCAGCAACGCCAAGAAAGATTCAAAACAAGATAAAAATAGATATTATTTTTTTTAAAGAAAAAAAGTAACTGTTTATCATACTATCCAGGAAGTGGTTCTGTTTGAGAAATCCTGAACCAAAATGAGTGCTGATTTATAAACCTGTCTTTGCTGGAGTAACTCAAGCACCCTTAACCATACGCAGTGAATAGGATACAGCATTCCCATGCACAAAACACCTTCTGGGAGACTCTGCATGCACACAACAGTGACTAGATTACTGGTGAGTTCGCTGCTATCAGCACTGGCTTTATCTTACTCAGCTACAGGTGCCAAAAATTACAGGCTTACTTTAAACTATGTTCTGGAGCAGCTGTCAAAAAGAAGCAACTGCCGATGTTGAATCTTGTTGAATTCCTTAGGAATAAAAATTTACATGAACATCAGAGAGAGAAACAGCTTTGCAGGTCAGCATGACAGTAAAGCAGAATTCTGAATTCCCTTAGGCAAACGCTACTTTATCCAACTGGAAATGCAGTGTTTCCCAAAAAGAGATCTTAGCATGAAAAATCTCAAACCTGTTGCTCTCAGTTTTTTGTTAATTAACTCAAAAGTTTTTGGCAGATTGGAGATGAAGAAGGGTGATGTAGCCACATACTCACATAGATAGAATTCAAGTGAGGAACTAGACAGAAAAGCAGTAAAAAGAGTTCAGAGTAAAAACTTAAGGAGTAAAATCAGAGAAGCACTTCATAGAATCATGGCATGTTTGGGGTTGGAAGGGACCTTAAAGTTCATTTAGTTCCAACCCCCTGCCCTGGGCAGGGACACCTCCCACCAGACCAGGTTGCTCCAAGCCCCGTCCAACCTGGCCTTGAACCCCTCCAGGGATGGGGCAGCCACAGCTTCTCTGGGCAACTCGCGCCAGGGGCTCACCACCCTCACAGCAAAGAATTTCATCCTAATATCTCATCTAAAACTAACATCTTTCAGTTTAAAATCATTCCGCAGAGCAGAAGTCGTACGCAGAGATGCTGTGTCCCTGAGCAAGACGGCTGCAGAGAAGGAGCACGACCAACCCCTGTGCAACACCACGCGTCAGCAGCAGCAGTGGGGAACACTCGCTGGAGGTACACTGAGCTCTGCTTCACGATGTCCCTGAGGATCCTGGTAGAAGATGCGACAAACAGCAGTGTTGACACTCAAGGTAACCAAGGATCTCATTCTGCACAAATACACTAACACTTGTGGCTTATTAAAAACATTTGGTGTTTTGTTTGGTGTGGGTTTGTTTGGCATTTTTGTTTTGGTTTTTTTTTGGTTTTGTTCAGCACCTTTCAAGCACTGTATGGTTCACAAAACTTTGGCAGAGATTAAACTAGAGAGGAAAAAAGACCAAGTGATGTGATTGCTGCTGGACTCCTGAGTCCTAGCCTTCTACAGTCATCTTCTTATAAATCAAAACCCTTTAGAAAGATAATAAAGATCTGAATGATCCAAAAAACAATACATTTCTAAAAACGTGACGTTATTCACACAGAGTGAAGACAACTCCAAGCTGTTTTGAGTTATGGGAAGAATTAAAAGCAGCCAGAGACCTACACGGGATGGTGCATATCAGTCAGAGAACCACATATCGGATGCTGCCAACCCATCTTTGTACCACAAATAAGTTAACGGCAAAGATGTTCTTTGAACCGCTACATTTGAATTCCATCATTCATTTCCTCAGGGTCCCCACCAAAAATTGTGGAAGAAAAGCAAATGTAAAAAATTCTTTCTAGATTGATTATACACAGGAATAGGAAAAATAAATGCATGCCTGTCTACTGGTTCATTCAAGACGTATGCCAGACAGGAGGTATTAGTCACTCTTCGGAGCACAATATTAGGATGTTGACTGCAGCCAGTCAAAGACTGACGCTTAAGAATGGAGCCATCAAATTCGTTTCCTGGTCAAAATTCACAATCAAAAAGAAAGATTTCTCAGAGGAAGGGTTAAACATGGAGAACAGAGGAGAAGAAATTGAGACTTGGAAGGCAGCTGTGCCTCCAAGTTTAATTGGCATGTAATTCCTCCAGAGGAAAGGGAGTGTTTCTGCATGACACAGCCAGCAAAACATGCAAGAGTCACATCCTGGTACAGGGTTGCAGCCCCAGCAGATTTGACCTCAGAAGACAGCTTTATGCATAGGAACGCTGGCCAGGTGAAGATAAAGGGAAGCAAAGGGGAAAGGGATTTATCTGAAAGAAGGTGTCAGGATGATACTACACTTCTTGTGAGACAGGTCTGGATCCCCAATACGCATCTCAAAGGATGAGACGAGTAGGCCTCTGTCCCAGTGTTTTGAAAGCCCAGGGACAATCCTCATCCTCATTTAAGTGGTGCTGTCAGGCTGAACACCATGGTTTAGCACCAACACCAAGGGTTAACCACCTCTCAGGTCCTGGCAAACCCCCGCAAGAGCGGTGAATTAAAGACCTTTCTACACTCTCCATGCTGCAGGAGGGCCGCCCAGTGTTTCTAGGGTCTGAGGGACACCTGAACTGCTGTTCCTTCCATGCTTCCCCATCACTTCTGTCCACCCTTCCCACTCAGAGGGAATACTGCAAACTAAATTAGTTTAAATGCATAATACTGTTGCAAATTATACACCCATTACAGCGTCTTCAAATGAATCTGAGGATAGATTTGACTCACTTTGCAAAATCTGACTCATGCTTCTTGGGTATGGAAAAAACAGTTTGCAGAGTTGACTCCTGTAGGCTGTAAACTCTTGACTCTTGCTGTAGTTCTATTTAAGCGACAGCCATGTTAGCAGACCTCTAGTTCCCTATGCATCTGGGCACTGGAGCAGAAAATCAGGAGAAAAGAATAAGCACAAAGTGAGTGACAACAGTTACCTTTTGCTAAGACAGGAGCACACAGCATACATGCTAAATATATTTTAAAAAAGGTATGTTTCATTTTGCTAGAGATAAGTTTCACGCTCAAAGTCAGACTAAGAAATCAAGTCAACATCAGATGTTTGCTTAGCCAGTTTAGCTTCTGGACACAAAGGCCAAGCTTCCCTATTATTCAAGTTTTATAAGATTATACCTCCTTTGATTTCTGAGGAACTACTTACCTATTGTGAATCTGGATGGGCTCCTGTGAATTTACACTGTGTGTACGCAAGAACCACCAAACCTATTCAAACTAATTACATAAAGGGAAAATTCCCCTCTCTATTCTTTTTACTGGTGCTCCTGGTTATTATCTGGGTTCCCCTCTGATGGGCTTTACACATGCAGCTTTCACACAGCAACTGGGCAAATATTGGGGCTCCAACAGCCAACAAAAAAGACACATTAAGCGTTCTGCATTTTCAAATATACACTTCCCTAGTGGATAGAATTCCATTTAAGACTGGCTCATTCGACGTGATGCGGATGATTTGTAATGTCTGTGTAAATGTCGTCTCCGTTCTAAGGACATATTCAAAAGCCACTAAAACATGAGGTGCTTCTGAGAACCAAAGCTGCATTTCCTCTGAAAGCAGCAACTACTTAAGTAAACAAAGTATGATTTTACTTGAAATTATTTTCACTGAACTGCTAAGTGGTGATTCATTGTAAACTCACAACCTCAAAATGCTTCATAATGCAAAGAATCTTCCAAGGAGGCAGACTCGTTTATTGAAGAGGACTACGAGAGAAAATATTGAAGATCACAGAATCACAGAATTTTCAGAGTTGGAAGGGACCTCTAGAGATCATCTAGTCCAACTCCCCTGCTAAAGCAGGATTGCCCAGAGCAAATCCCTCAGGACTGCATCCAGGCGAGTCTTGAAAATCTCCAGAGAAGGGGACTCCACAACCTCCCTGGGCAGCCTGTTCCAGTGCTCTGTCACCCTCACCGTAAAGAAGACTGATCTATTTGAAGTGCTAGGCTCTTGGTTCCGTTGTGCCAGTGGATTTTAAGCGTTTTACATCAGATGCTAAAACAAGTCCAGAAAACACCAACATCGTTCAAAAGCAGTACTGTATCTTGAGAATGCAAGTTCAGCTCTTTCTAGCGCTTCCACAGCCCAAGAGAGGAAGAGTGATCCACAGAAGATTCCCTGACCCAGCTTGTGAATGAAGACAGAACACTAATTATTAGTCAAACCCCTTCCATCAGCCCTCTGGCTACCTACAGGGGCTGCTGAGCAAATACAGACAATGAGGACACAGACAGACAGCAAGCAGCAACGGTCAAGACCTACAATAAGGCAAATTCTAATCAGACCTAAGGAAAAAAAAAATAAAATATCTTCAACATGAAAGCACTGGAAGAGGGAAGTTATCAACTCTCTGTTCTTGGAGATTTTCAATTAGTAGCGGGCCTTGGCGGCTCAATCTAACTTAGAAGACAGTCCTACTTTGAGCAGGAGGTCGAACTGGACTGCCCGAAGAGTCCAGCCCAATTTAGCACTAGTGTGATTTAATGAGACAATGGAGCCTGCTTCAAGTATGTACACTATGGTGCCACACTCTACTTGCAGGACACCTGCGAAACCGCAGCACAGTTATGTCCCGACACAGCTGTGTAGATGCAGTGCTCTCATACATTGCCCTCCAGGCCTGAAGCGTTCTGCTGCTTCTCCCGTGTTGTACTTCCCCACCAGCCACCATGACCTCGCCAAAAGAAGGTGGGAGATCCGTGTCCTACATGGTTTGGATTTCCCCCAGGAAAGCCATTCTAAGAAAAGAGAAAACATTTGGCAGCAATTTGAGCAGAAGCAGTTGTTACGCGAGACCTGTGGATGGGAACAGAAGGTCCCTGCCAGCTAACCCACCTACCTGAACAACGACACGCATCAGGCAATCCTTCACACTGGCTGAAGAATATCCTTCCAAGAGGATTTTCTTCCAGAGAAACACCACCTTTCTTCTCATAAAATCATCTATAGCAAATTACTAAAATTAATCAACAATTTCCCAGAACTCGCAAGTTGCAGACTAAAACTGGAGCCTCTCAAAAAAAACCAAAAAAACCCCACAACTCACAAACACAACAATTTTTATACTGCAAAACACTGATTGCATGGAAATGTGCTGATTTCATCAAAATGCTCTATAAAAGGCAACAAGATTGGCCGGCAGGCCAGTCTGTCCAGCTTCCTGCCAGGCCGCCTGCCAGCCCTAGGGTGGGTACTCCAAGCTCCCTAATTCAAAAAATAAAAATCAGATATGAGAAGGGATAGGGATTCTGCTTCCTGTAACTCTCTAATTAAAATAAATCCTGCATAGGTATGTGTCTCAGGAAGGACAAGAATGCCTACGCTATCATAGGACAAGAAAGGCTTCTCAACAACAGAGTTTAAGAAAATTTGTTGTATTTCAAAAAGACAGATGCTATTTCTAATAGCACAGGAGGGAGAGGATGAGCCATCTCTGCACAAATCTGTGAGAGGGAAGACAATAGCAAAGAAACCCAGTGAGACGACAAATTAGAGGTGGGGAATCCTTGTTTTATCCCTTCTGCAGTATGTATGCAGCTTCTGTATTTAATTAAAATAAATTACAGCTGACTTGTATACATACTGCAGGGCTTTTAACACCCCTGAACCGAAACACAGCGATGCTCAGTAGCCATCCTTCAAGAGTACACTCTCTCTGTGTTTCTAGGCATGGAATACAGATGCTCTGTCACAGCGCAGTTGTGGAAAGGCTGACGGATCTACGCAGAACAAAAAGCCCAAAGAGTTCTGCTTTTATACTGCCTACTTCCTCAGCTCCGTACACGGGATTCTTGCCAGGACATTGGTAACGTTAACGGAGAATGCAGAGCTGCACATCCGTGTCTCAGGCTGCTCCTAAGCAAGGACGTTTCATTAAATAGTTGTTTTTTCTCAGTGAAAACGCCACTGAACTAAACTATTTATGCAACACTCGGCTGTGTAAGATGATGCGTTTTCCTGGTTAACCACTGCATCCACGTAGTTTAATGTCTGCTTGACTTCACTTCTTGCATTCCCGAAGTAGCAGCACCTCAGGACAAGAGCTTCTCTCTGCACAGAATCATACTTGCTGTGCCACACGGCACCTGGGCAAACTGTCCATTACTGCCAGGTAATTGCAGTATGGTACGGGTGCATCAGCCCTTTACCTCTGAAGGCCAGAAGGTGATTAGGTGTTGAGGAATGCTGCTGAACCACTGGGACACAGGACCCGATGATGACACAGAGTACATTAACAGCCTGCCAGGGTGCTTTCTGGTGATATAAGCTGTGTTTCCACCATCATCAGGCTATAGGTAAGTCGCCCATCCAAGATTGTAAAATCATAGAATTGTCTAGGTTGGAAGGGACCTTTCAGATCATTGAGTCCAACCATCAACCCAACTCTGACAAAAACCATCACTAAACTCTATCTCTAAGCACTACATCTACCTGTCTTTTAAATACCTCCAGGGAGAGACTCCACCACTTCCCTGGGCAGCCTGTTTCAACGTCTGGTAACTCTGTTGGTGAAGACATTTTTCCTAATATCCAGTCTAAACCTCCCCTGGTTCAACTTGAGGCCATTTCCTCTTGTCCTATTGTTACTTGAGAGAAGAGACTGACCACCGCCTCTCTACACCCTCCTTTCGGGGAGTTGCAGAGAGCGATAAGGTCTCCCCTCAGCCTCCTCTTCTCCAGGCTGAACACCCCCAGCTCCCTCAGCTGCTCCTCATAAGACTTGTGCTCCAGACCCCTCACCAGCTCCATTGCCCTTCTCTGGACAATATCTTTCCTGTAGTGAGGGGCCCAAAACTGGACATAGCACTTGCGGTGGTGCCTCACGAGTGCCGAATACAGGAGGACAATCACTGCTCTAGTCCTCCTCACCACACGATGCTTCAAGCTCTAGTTGATCGATGCATACAAAGTCTGTTACGCCAGGAGGTTTTGAAACTCCAGCCTAAGTAAAATGACCAAGGAAGTTATTCTTGGCAGACTGTGCCCCTAACGGAATCAGAGATGTGACATACCCAACAGCAGTCTCGATTTGAAGCTGTTCAGTAAATGTTTGGACAACAGAAAGGATCAGTTAAATCCCACCTTGAGCAGCTGCACAGTATCAATCAATACCATTTGGAAAAAATAATATGCTATTTATTCTTGTCTTTGGGAATACATGAGTGGGGAGAAAAAGGATTTAAATAAGCCTATAGAAGTCCATAATAATACTTATTCTAGATTTTAACATGCTTTACCAATAACAAGTAAAACATACATCTCTCTGGCAGGAGAAACGAAGCAGAAAAATGCAAATCAACCTGTCCAAGCTTACACAACAGTTCAGAAGTACAAACAGAACACAGGTCTCCAGGGTCCATGTCTGTGTCCTATTAACCCTATTTTTTAAAAAAATAAATCTTATGTTGCACTACAACAAGGTTTTCCACAGTTTTGAAGTGTTAATTCTGACCTCCATCTCCACAGACTTTTTTGCATCATCTCACCCCTTATTTCCTCCTCTATACACATGCAATAAGAGAGATGATTTCAGAACCAAGAAAAGAAGAAAAAAAGAGTCCTAAATTTTAATCTAAAGGCAAATTATTTTTTCGTATGGACATACTGAATACAGGTTTGAACAAGCACTCATTCTTATCTTCTGAGGAGAGAAAACACTGCTTGGGAACCGTAGGGAAATTTAAAGTGCTAAGATGCTACTAAATGTACATATTTAAGATGTTCGATTGCCTGCATTAATATGATGCACAGTTGTCATGGTTTCAGTTGGGATAGAGCTGACTTTCTTACCAGCAGCTGCGGTTTAGATTTGGGATGAGAGTAATGTTGATAGTGCACTGATTGCGATAAGGTCTCCCCTCAGCCTCCCCTTCTCCAGGCTGAACACCCCCAGCTCCCTCAGCCACTCCTCGTGAGACTTGTGCTCCAGACCCCCCACCAGCTTTGACGTCCTCGTCTGGACACGAAGTTTGCCCCATCCAGAAGGACTGCAAGACACTGTAGACAGCGGAATATCAGCAGCAGAAACCCAGAGGACATCCGGGACATTCAGTCTGAGTTGGGGTTGTTCAGCCTGGAGAAGAGAAGGTTCCGGGGAGACCTTATAGCGGCCTTCCAGGCTGTTAGCAAGGGCATGTAGTGACAGGACGAGGGGCAATGGTTTTAAACTAGAGCAGGGCAGGTTTAGATTAGACATTAGGAAGAAGTTCTTTACACTGAGGGTGGTGAGACACTGGAACAGGTTGCCCTGAGAGGTGGTGGAGGCCCCATCCCTGGAGACATTCAAGGCCAGGCTTGATGAGGCTCTGAGCAACCTGATCTAGTTGAAGATGTCCCTGCTCACTGCAGGGGGGCTGGATTAGATGACCTTTAAAGGTTCCTTCCAACCCAACACATTCCATGATTCTATGATCCACATTGACCACCCATGGAGCAAGCACCCTACTGAAAAGGGCAAGAGCTTTCCTCCCGGAAGGCTGACAGAGCTGGCTGTCATTTAGTCCTGCAGGCCGGTGAGCTAAGGAGGATGTTTATCAAAGAAAGGGCCTGTCTCATGACAACACAGCAGCCAGCATGAAGGGGAAAAAAGCCTTTCTTCTACAGAAGATGAGACAGACTTCAGTCTCACAGAAGATGTGCTAAAAAAGTAGAAAGGAGTGCATTTCACACATGTTCATCATTTCATGTATTTGTAACAATTTGATGTTTTGAAGAAAAAAATTCTTCTTTTTTCTTTTCATATGAAGTTGCATTTTTCCCCGCTATCTTCATGCAAGACTCAAAACCCAAAGTAAAAGGAACTGTGTGATATAAATACGATATATAAAACTGCAAGCTCAAGAAGGATGAATCAGTGATTTCCAAACTGGAAGTGAATGGGTTGTCCTGCCTCCATCCCTCAGAAAAAAAATATTAGGAGCAGTGATTTATCTGTGTTCAGTTCTGGGCCCCTCTGTACATGAGGGACATTGAGGTGCTGGAGCGTGTCCAGAGGAGAGCTACCAGGCTGGTGAGGGGTCTGGAGACCAGGTCATACGAGGAGAGGCTGAGGGAGCTGGGCATGTTTAGCTTGGAGAAGAGGAGGCTGAGGGGAGACCTCATTGCCCTCTACAACTACCTGAAAGGAGGCTGGAGAGAGGTGGGGGTTGGCCTCTTCTCCCAGGTGGATAATGACAGGACCAGAGGAAATGGTCTGAAGTTGCAGCAGGGGACGTTTAGGTTAAATATTAGGAAGAATTCCTTTACTGACAGAGTGGTCAGGCACTGGAACAGCCTGCCCAGGGAGGTGGTTGAGTCACCATCCCTAGAGGTATTTAAGAAACCTCTAGATGTGGCACTTCAGGGCATGCTCTAGTGGCAGGGATTGTAGGTTGGCTGGTTGTGGTTCTTTTTTTGGCTTTGTTTTTTTTTTTTGTTTTGGTTTGGTTTTTTTGTTTGTTTGTTTGTTTTGTTTTTTTGGTGTGTGTATGGTTGGACTCAATGATCTCAAAGGTCCTTTCCAACCATGAAGATTCTATGATTCTATGATCTCTGTCCAACCCGTGCTGGCTTACGCACCGGTGGGACTCAATGACTAAGGCTACTTGCAAACCCTTGGTGTCTTCGCAAGCAAAAATGAGTTGCAACGTAATAGTTCACAACACCACCACAGAATTGCTTTTTTAGCTAAGCGTCAAGGCTTTTAAACATATTTAGCAAGCCATGTCCATGTGTTAATAAACATAGCAATACTGTTCCATATTAATCTGCATAAATAATGTGAAAAAATAACGTGATAGTAGGTTGTATGAAACAGCGAGTGAGTCATATACAGCCTTTAGGATATAGGCTCCCACCCCTGAGCTATAGAAACTAGCCTTGGTTAGGGGAAAATAAAATCTAAATAAAGTCTAATAATGATTTGTGAGTCTCAGAGTTTCATGTTAAGAAAAAGTATTACCAGTGCACAGATATTTGTATAATCAAGATGATGGTTTTTCACCCAACATTTTCACAGAAAGAGGTTTAAAAAAGACCAGTAGCCCTTCCCCTGCCTGATGCTCCCTCTCCAGCACCAAGAGGCAAACGTGGCTGCAGCTTATACAGGTAGAAAGAGCGCGTTCAGATCCTGCATTCCTCTGTTACTCCCTGCGTGTCTGTGTGCAGATGTATTTGCCTGAGAGAACTGAGGAAGACATCAAAGTACCACCACAACCTGGATACCTAACTGATTTCTGAATTTACATTTTCAGCTTTTAAATCGGTGAAAGGTAAACTACTAACTAAGCTCCGGCTCTTAGAGATCTACAAAGATCTGAAAGCTAGTGCTTTCATCTTGCTTTTTGAGCAAGAAATTAAAAGAAGAAAAAAAAGAATGAGGAGAAGGTTTTGCTGCTATGTGTCTTCCAGTTTCAAACATTAGAAGCCTTTAGAAAATTGCAGTTTTGTAGTATCAGACAGATTCTGATTAATGGATTAACTAACCACAGATGAGGAAGGCAAGAACACATGGTATTTATCCTTAACTTGGGAATGTATGAACCAGCTCTTATGGATGCAGGTGCATGTATTCTAGATTAATGCATCACCTCTTTTTTTACAATTGCTGAAAAGTTGACTTAGCAGCTGCATTACTATAGGAAAAGGGGAAGACATAAGAGTCCTGCTCCCTGGGGCTTCCTGAACCCTAGAATATGGCTGCACACAGCAAATTCAAAACTGACAACCCATCCTTTAGCCCAAGTGAGCAACACAGATCCCTACAGCACACGGCTCCTATTCACGTGGCACAAGAGGAGCGCTCCTACAAAGTGCACATAAAAATTTCTCAGCGTTAATGGTGGTGCCAGAATTCTGTATACGAAGCCATCATAGCAGACATACAGCTCATAAAATGGCAATGCGGTAACTAGTCTTAGTACACTCCTCTCTGTGCAAAGCACACGTTAAACTTACAGGTACTTTCATATCTGACAAAAATTAAAAGCGCTCTTTTAAAAAGAAGTTGTGTTTTTATGTTTCTAAGTCATCTAGAAGACAGCACTGTCAAACAGAGAGTTTCTTTTTGAATACTCAGTACCTGTGATAATGGCTACTTCACACTCATCCAATAACACTGACCTCTTTGTGGTTTGTCTCCTTTTATGCCGTACATGCTAGTGGACCTTCTCAGAAAAAAATGGCTTTGCCCTTGCTGGCTGTACTTCTCTCTTCTCTGCAAAGCCTCCTCATCATTCGCCTCCCTAAGCGATCAGACTGAGTGGCAACACTCTCCCTGAAAGCTGTTTTTCACACATGTGCAAGGAGTGGGCTTTCTCATGAGGTCAGAGATCAGGCTTGTATTTCTGAAGAGTCAAAGTATTAATACATATCATTGTTTCTGAGATCTGAAGTAGATAAAGCACCCTCACTTGACAGGCAAGCACCACTGATGAAGCCACTTTGTGGAAGGTACATGGATCAGCAGAACTTCGACTGACAATAAGTAAAAAGCTTCTCATCATCCTGTCCATTTATCAGACCAACCTTCATCTTCACACAACCAATCAACAATTCAAACAGGATCCGGCACCAAAGATTTCTACCACCCCTAAAAACATCTGTGTGCATTCACACACACACATACAAAATGGTCCCCAATATTACCGTTCCTTCTCATTACCTGGAATGACTATGCTGACATGACACAACATACTCTTGATGAGATCCTACAAGGCAGAAATAATCTTTGAGGCCACCTTTTAAGTGTAGACATTATTCTTTATCATGACTACCAGTATCTGTGAACATAACAAAAGCTATTTTGGATCACTTTGAAGTACAGCCTTGAAAACCCTAAGGTTTATGCCCTGCAGTAAAAGCACCCGATTAAAAGGCCCAGTTTAAATGGAAATATCTGTCTGGCACGGTAAGGCCAGTAAGAATATGAGGTTCTCTTTTCCAAAACAAAGGCAAAAGCAAGTTTAATACACAAGTCTTGCTATAAATACTGGGTGAATTGCAAAGCCTTATGTCCTATCCTGAAGTATTTAAAGAGGATCAAGGATCTTAGATCCCAGATCCCAAAGCCTGAGTATTTTAAGGAAATGCCCATGAAGGAACTGATCCCAGAGCATACTGCTTCCCTCAGTGTAGAACAACCTAAAGGACGATTCCAGTGTCTGACATCCAATTAGGAAAACATCAAAGAAAAAAAAAACAAAACCCCAACACAGCAGTAGTTCAGAAAGTTACAAATTTTAAGATCAAGGAATTCCCTATCTCTCAGCATAACCTGGTGTTTTTACCTGGAGCTCCAGCTGTGCAGAGAGTTTTGGCAAATATTCATCTCCTTTTTCTTTGCACATCTGATGCTCCAGAGAAACTACCTTGGAAACCTAACACACAGAACTCCTTACAGACTCTTGGCAGAATTCCTTTCTTACTGCTCACAATAAGTAATGTCCAATTTTAAGAGCTTTTTCCACTTGTCAGAAAGCCACATGGGTTATAGAATGTGTGGCCACCCTCCAGAGACCAGGTATCACAATGTAATCATCCTTGTGTGCCTAACGATTTATTAAATTACCGCCTCCCTCAAGGACTGTACCATTTATTTTGGATTTCTCCCCCCATGTGGTGACAAACCCAAAGGAGTAAAGCTGTCAACACAACAGACCACACACTGCAGTAGGTCACCACTGCTACAGTTCACATACATTATGAAAACCCAACAACTCCGAATGGCACTCAGCGTATAGAAGGAAGACGTTCACAACTATCCTGGATAAATCTTTTCTCATTGTACCATCACTTATGCCAAAAAGCCTACTGTGCACACTACACCACCCCCTAGCCTCATGTGCAAATAGGGAAATTAAGGAAGTCTTTGGGCATTTCATTTATGGTTTTGACACAAATTTTGAGACAGACCTTTTTTCCTTTTTTTTTTTTTTTTTTTTAAAATGAAGAGTTGCATCACACCACACCACAGCTTTTACTCTGTACCTGACTAGCCATTTCTCAATGTAGTTTAGCATGATGTTTTAATAGAAAACTTACTGTAAATTACCAAGAGAGAAACTGGAAGAGCAGGAAGCACTGGACAATAGCAGTTCACCAGAACAAAGGTTGGCGATTTCATCGATTATCACTTCCAGCACTGACTACGTGTATCACAGGGGAAAAGTTGACCTGGTTAAGGACTTTTCCATCTCTAAGTATGATCTCTTGGGGAATGTGCTAAGGAAACGATTGTCCTACTGAATCATTTCAAGAATTTTACAGCCAAGAAGATTTATTACCATAAAACAGGTCTTGGAAACAAGAGTATTTGAGGAGACTCAATAGCTATTAAATCAGTGTGGAAAACATGATGCTGAAGGAATTGCATATGCCTGACACATGTTCTACCACTTTTTTCTTTTTTTTTTCTTTAATAGAAAGTGTCTATAAAAAGCAAGTCTGTAGAATTACTTCAACTTTTCAGACAAAAAAGAGACACAGGTATAGATTAAAATGACATTCTCATAAGTATTAGAACAATTACAAATAAAGCGCCACACAAAAGCTGTTTGATAACCTGGAGCCATCAATAATTTCAAAACCTATGCGTTAAAACCATACTCATCCCTCAAGTAAGTAAGCTGAGACACATTTTGCAGGCTTACAGATATTTTAAAGTTGAGTCAACAATACATACAAAACCTCATGCAATCTTTTAATGAGCCCACTTCTTAGCCAGTGCGAAACTAAATTCAGAATAATCTTAGGTTTTGTTATTACAATTGCAATATAGATCTTGTTAACACATAGTACTGTTCAAGACAGTTAAAAGCACCTATCTTTAAAATTTGCCATTGCCTACTACAAGTGAATCCGAATGATAACCTGTGAAGTTTGCTATCTGAAATACCACTGCAGAACATCCTGCTTTCTTGATCAAAATGGAAAAAACCTCCTGCACTAAATCCAAAACCCATACAGTGCTCGCAAGGAAATTGTTTCAGTATATTCGAAAATACTCAGACAAAAATACAGCAGCCTTAAAGTAAGGTTAAAGATTTTCTTACACCAACTGATATTATGGAGACCACTAACAAGCTCTGAAGCCCAAAAACTCTTTCCATCCCTTTTTGCATTCCTGTAGGTTGATCTGATTCTTCAAATTTTACCAGAAACAGCCTAAGAAGAGATAAAGCCTTTGGCTACAAACTTCTCCTCACCACATCCTTGGACCATCACTGGTACAACAGTAATGCAATTACAAGGCACAATCCTGAACTACTTTATGCCTTGACACAGTGATGAGAAAGGGAGAGAAATGATCTGCCTAATGCAACTCACTTCGAACCACGTGGCTTGAAATCAGGTAACTCAGCTCCACAAACTGCATATGCTACACTCACAGCAAAGAAATGAACAAAAACTAATTGCCTTCTCAGTTAAATGGATGTCTTACAGAGCAATTGTCCTCTAGTCTCATAGAGGAGAGAAATGAGCATTCTTTGACTTACTTTTTCGATTGCCCTGGTTTGCTTGTACAACTCGGTCACCATTTCTTCTTCTGCAATACAACAGAGAAAAGAAAAATTCTGTTAAAAAGAAGTATTTGCTTGGACTGAAGTTTCTCATTATATTGTTAATTAATGCTTGAAGCTTACTGTTTGCTTTTAGTCAGCACTGGAAAATATTTCTATCATTCATTTCTATTTCTCTGATTTGACTGCCAGAATATTTCTGTTTCATGAAACTGCTCTGTCAAGATGAAGTGTGGAGACTGCCTCAGCATTTGAGCACAACATTGAAGAACCAGAAATAAATTCCAAATCCTATTGCAAAGTTTACGAAATAAATCTCTCTTAGCCATAGAGAAATTGAAGAAATGTAGAGAAGGATTTAATTGCTCTAAGATAGCTATGTCGAGTCTTGTTAGACTCTACAACTGTTCTTGTTGACCTCCAGCACCTACTTCAGAAAGCTGATGGTCTTCGCTTGCTCTCGGGTCGTTATCTGCCAGCCCTGTTCTTCAGGCACCCTAAGACACTTCAATGGTTGCTGAATATGAACGGGTTGGCCACTATGCCCTGCTCTGTGCTTTGGATTCAAGCCTGTAAAGCCAGAGAAAGTAGATCCATACCTTTCTGGGAATTCATTAATATTTTTACAGCATTTTGAAAGATTAAAACAAAAGCAGCAAGCAACCAAAAAAAAAACCCAAACCAAAAAATCTACTAACTAAAGTTATAAGAGTATTGTCCTCAAAAAGAATGCTCTAATGCTACATTCTTTGTTTAGCCACATAATTAGTAAACCTTTAGCAGAAGCAGCAAAAAAATTCCTCACTCCCTTACTATGCCAAGTAGTGACCTGGAAGAACTACTCAATCCTCCATAAAGAACTGGTATGCTCCAGATAATGGAATAACTAAATAACAGGGGATGTACTGGAAAATGAAGTACAGAGACATCTCATCACTCAATGTTAGCACTGTTCTGCTGCTGCTGAAAACAAGAATAAGGAAAAGAAAAAGAAAAAAAAAAGAAAAAGAGAAGAGATGGAAAGAAGAGGACACCAGTAAGAAAGAATCCTGACTCTGGCTACGGTTTGCAGCCAGGAGGGGATAACGAAGCAACAAGTAAATGCCAACAGGGATTTGTCAGCCTGCTTAACCTCCCTTTCCAACAAGGCAGAGAAACACGGGATCCAGAGGAGGTTCAGTCAGCTATTAGAGTCACCTGAGTGTCTTAGTTTTCACACCATGACATCATAATGACAATAAAGGAAGCATGGTCTTCATAATGCACTGTAGAATTGGATAGAAAAATCACATCCAAAGAATAAAACTATTAATGGCTCACAACAGCGACCACACATTGCTCTTAGCGCGTGGTATCCGACACTTAGCATGAGACAAACACCAATGCATTCAGTAGGGAACAGAATATCTCCTTAATGCATCAGACAACTACGCGTGAGAAGAAATGTTTTCTGACTCTTCATCAACTTAACTTCTAAAATCTCAATATGAAATAAATACAGATATCATTAGTGGTTATGAAATTGTTTAACTCCTTTAAAAGGGACACCGTTAAACTTCAACCTATTTAATCTCAAAAAAAAATAAAAAAATAAAGGTTTACAAAGCCTGTTTTTCACTAATAACCTGGCCATTGTTTTTGTTATGCTTGCCTCTAAAATGCACAGCCAATATTTGTGGTTTCTCAAAAAAAAAAAAAAAAAAGACATTTCTTTTCTCAAAATGTTGTTGTGAAGGAAAAACAACAATCCAGAAAAAATTAAACTCAGAGTACAATCAAATATACAAAGGAAAACCACACAAGTGCAGATTTCATCATACTCCTCCAGATTTTAAATAGATCAACATATTTCGGAGATGGGTGTGATTTTATGCTAGCTATGCCCCTTTAAAATTGGCAACTACATTTAATTCAGTGGCTTCTTATTCCAAATTCCAAACTCCAGTTGAAAATAGATCTCACAATGGAGTCCTACAGCTGAATATACTCTAGGGGAAAATTATTTCCTTTAATTATTCCAAATTCATTTCCATGACAGTATATCATTAGTATCTACAAAAAAAAAAATGTATTATACCAACAGAGGAAAAATTCAGTGCAAACAGTTAAAGAAACTCACATCCCACCAGTAAGAGGAGCTTGAAATTCAAAGCACAAACCTGTTGTTTTGTTTCTTTTAAAACAAAACAAGCCAAACATAGCTGTTAGTAGTCCAGAGATGGTAATTTGTTTAGATACCATGTGACGTTAACAAAAAAACAACACAAATATGATTTATTGCATACCAGAGTCTCTTACAAATAGCTGAAGAGCCACACGGACAATCCAGTGTAGACTAAAAATAACTGATGTAACACAACTCTCCGCAAACAACTCAAGTACAAAGAGAGGTCTTCCCACCTGATTGATTAATAACAAATAAAGGAAGAGGAAAGGAAACACATACTCACTTTATAACCCGATCATCAACCTTGTTGTCCTGGAAACAATTCTTCTACAAGAGAAGTACTTAACTACTAAAACATCTTCTGCTACTAGTTTTTTTTTTTTTTCTTTTTTTCCCCTTTCTCCCCTTCTCTGCAGTGCTCTCACTGTTTGATACACAGCCAGTAACAAATCTTTCATATAAAGTGGCACGGAAATTGGATCTCTTGCTCTCAGAAGAAAATATGTCGTTCCATATGAGTACATAGCACTTGATCAGGTTTGCATGAAGCCTTTGGAAAGGACTGTAGTTTTGTTGTTGTTGTGAAAATGACCTACTAACTGAACCTTTCACTTTAGGAATATACAGTGCTGGTAAAAGGTAACTGCTGATTTGATAGCAGCACATTTTTCCAAGTGAGCAGCGTGAAAAATCTCAGACTACGATCCATAGACACAAAAACGCACAACACGCTCTTCCAGAAGGGCTCAGCCCTCACTCGCAGGTGGCAAGCAGCCCGTAACGCATACAGACTGGAGCCCTGTATATAAAAAGACCTGCTGGGTGGCTTCCTCTCTTGACACATGGGCTACTCCCTGACCACGAGCTTCTTCCCTCCATTGAACTCACCAGAAAAATTAAATCAAGGATGCAGCTCTACCCTCAGTATAATTAACATTTCCAAATACTCCATCAATGTTTACTGCTTCCCCAAACACTGTCAGAGAAGTCAGCTTGAGCGTCTTCTACTAGAAGCTGAAAAGGTTAATGCCATCCCTGCCTGCCTGGAGGAAAGCTTACCCACCCATGCAGGACAGAAAGACAGTGTGACTGACAGCCACGCCACTTAACACGCATATGTCTGACCACTCAATGGGACTGGATTCCTTTTTGCACTTCTAGGAAGGGCTCCATACAGACTGATTCCTAGGACAATAAACAGGACAAATATTTCTGCTGCTTCTGCTGAAGAATGACTATAATCCAGCAAACCTACGGAGTGAATCCAGCCTGCTGTATTCAGATATTCGGGGTGAGAGTGTCTTGCAGCTGAATACTTCTGCAGAAGTATAAAAAAAGTCATAAAATACACACACACAAAAAAAAAAAAACCACCACAAACAAAAAACCCAACCAAATGAACAACAACAACAAAAAAGAGTCCTGAACTCTGGCTTTATGGTTAGTGTATGTATTTGGAAGGCAGCAGAATTTTCAAACCCAGTTCTTGGCGATGTGTCCCACACTGCTGGCCACAAACAAACAAAAAAGTCTTAAGAGCAGAAATTTGTTTGTCTCTCATTCCCAAAAGAAAGCCCTACACACCGAGCTGGAGTAGCCCATTCAGGATCAGAAATCTCAGCAACTCCTGTCTTTAGAGCAGCAGCCACCTCGTGTACAACCAGGGTTTGGGACTGTCCTCTGGCACCCAGACCAGCCACAGCTGCACAGCTGGGACCTGCGCGGGTCAGCAAGCTCTCCCAGCCCCACAACAGGGTTTAACCAGTTTAACAGAACCAGAATCAGTTTAACAAGATGAATTACAATGTGCCAGTACCCAGAACCATCCATGTTCTTCCCTTCTTAGTTTAGAATAATTCTTCTTGGATCGGTTCTCTCTGTGCTTCTACTAGAAAAGAATATTTAATTTTAACTTTTAGATGAAATAAAAGACGGTTTTAGAATTCAGACTGATCTAGGACACAGCAGGTTTGTTTCAGACCTGTGTGTGTTTCACTCCACATTTGCCTGTACACTGATCTTTCTGCCACACAGTCCATTTCTGTCAGATGCAGCAATTTGGCCTTACCTAAATTGGTTCATTCCACTGCAATAAACATGCTTACGTAAACACTTGTAAATTCTTACTTTTTAAACTATCGATGTTTTGAGTAAATTTTGCCTCTGATCCTCTCAGTTAGCCTGCACATGCACATCGTTTTCACGTAAAATGCCAGAGCCCGTACTGCTCTGACAGGAAAAACATCCCATATTCCATTTTCAAATGAGACCTGTTAATTACCAAAATTACTCCCCCAGTGAATCCATAGGGGTTTTGGTTCCTTAAAAAGACCCAGGACTAAGTACAATTATGCTCAGTGGTTTATCCAATGTGGATCTTGTTTATTGTCACTCTGTAGTAAGGAGGTGGCCTGCATTTTCCCTTGACTTGGTGGAACTTCCAACATACTAACTATCATTAATAGATAACATGAAAAGACCTTGTATTCCATCTTTTTGTACTTTAAGATTTCATATAAACCCTATCTGATATGCTTTCATATTAATTTTGAACTGAGTGTCCTCATTTCTACTTTTCAAATGACTTATTTAACATCCAAACGTGATGCATAGCTTTGTTTTTCCTTTTCTCTTGTGTTTTTATTCTGGATGCTTTTTGTTAACTCTCAGGTCTCCGGGTATTCTCTTACTTCTTCAAGTATCTGCACAAGAGATTATATGCTTAGTGGGTAAAATTAGCTGAAATCCTGATTAATTAGGATCTGGAGTTGCTACCAATAAACTACGAGCACTAACAGATCTAAAATCTCAACCTCACGCTGTCTTGAGCTGCCTCTGCAAAATGCCATGGAACATTTACCAGCAGAACCTAGCACACAATGAGGATTATCATTTCTCATCTCCGTCACTAACGATCCAACTCCCCAGGCAGCATTTACTGCACAGGCTCAATAATCGTTACAAGTATGTGTCATCAAGTAGGCAGTCAACATCTACGAAAAGTCTGTCTTAACACGTCAAAAATTCAGGGGTTTTGAGCATCCTCTGCCTCACACCACGCACAATGAAATCCAACGCTGGAGACAGAGAGGAGGAAGATATTTGGAAACTTGGTACGTGCGTGTAAATTTAAGATTATGAAAATCATGGTGCCTTACAGCAACAGCGTTGCATGTGTTACAAACACTGAATTTTGTCAAACTATTTCCAGCAAATGTAATGCTTTTTCCTCTCTCAGCACTAGACATTCCCTATGTATAATATAAATCTTTATATTCCGCACTTTCTAGTTTGAAACAGGACCAGGTTTACCAGCCATCTTTGAAGAGTGTTTAGACCCTCCCTCTGCTCTGGTACAGAAGTACATGGTATCTCAGGCTGGAAAAACATTTATTCTTCGTATTTTTTTCTTCTTATTTCAGGCAAAAATTCCAAACCATAGCAAAGTTTTTGCTTTCTGCTGCTACTGAATACCAGTCGCTGCTGCACTAGTGAAGCAGAAAAAGCTGCCATGATTTTAAAACAGCTTTTTTTTTTTTAATCTAGGCTTTTTAGTTTTCGGTAGAGCTGAGGGTGGGAAATTAAGGCAGAGAGTGATGCAACCACCACCACAAAGTAGGGCAGTGACAACAACAGAAGAAAAAACCCTCTAAAACTTGCAGGACAGTGTAAAAACATAATAATGCTGTTCTACCCTCCATACAAGCTAAAAAAAAAACACCCAAACACCACAAACTAACAAAAAAAACATCCCAACAACAACAAAAAACCACCAAAACACAACCAACAACAAAACAAAACCCTCTGGCAATTATTTTTATTTTCAGCCAGTAACGCTACAAAATACGTAATAAAGTTGACACAAATAACTTCTAAAACATTTACTAATTACTTGAGGCTATTTTTCATTTTACCAATTTGCTGTAATGTCCATTACCACATGAAATTATACCAGCTTTTTCCAAAGAGATATTTCCAGTGAAGTCAGTGGGGATTCAACAAGGCCAGGACCATCATATAAATAGAAATCAGAAAATAGTATTTCCATAAGAAACCACTCAGGTTTATTGGATTAACAGGCACTTATAAGTGACTCACGCTGACACAGCCTATAGTAATCCAATCTATTTGTGATAAAAACAAATTCAAAGGAAATCTTAAATTTAGAAAATCACCTCTGCGGATTCTCACATGGTTGGTTTTATTATAAGAAATCACATTAGCTGTTCTCTCCAAATGAATTTTAGCTTTTTTTTTTTTTTTTAATACCATGAATGCAGTGTGTTCTTAAGGGTAGTAGCTGCCATGCTGAGCACAGTCCCAGCAGGATAAAAGAGCCCCGAGTTGAAGTGCTGTGTGGAACACAGCGATTTTCCTGCCCTACAATCCTGCAGGCAGACGTTGCGCCAAAAGGAGTGGGAAGAAGCAAAGCCATTAAACACACCTCACTACACCTTCCCTGGGAAAATAAAGGTAGATCGTTAGATCTATGATGGCAATCATCATGATTTCTTCTGCCTGCACAGTGGTTTTGATTTCCAATTTGGCATTTCTTGGGGAAATATGATTCGTCTCTAGGGAATGTTACTAAAATCTTAATACACACTGAGGTGTTCTGGCACAGACAACTGAAGTATCAGAGCTTTACTGAAATCCTGAAGGATGCGTTCGCAGCTCTCACACCTCCTTTAAAACAGGACAGCAAGCAGGGAGGCTGCGACTGCTATGTAGCTTATTTCTATAAATACTTCACAGCAATTGAAGAATTTGTTCCTTGGTACAATATCTCTCAATATTGCCATCAAGAACAACAGCCTTTAAAAATATGTATTATTAAATATTCTCTATGAAAAGAAGCTGCAAATATGAGCAAAGGTGACACCAGCCAGAGCATGGGGTCATGCACTAGGGACCCGGAATCAGACTGTTTCCTTTATCACCACTTAGTGTAAAATCTGCAATCAAATACTTCCTCACTGTAAAGATATTTGAAAGCCACCTATCTTCTGCCATCTGTAAAGCAAAGATTATGCCCAGAGTTGGAAATCACTAAGCGTATGGATGAAAATTCATTTCTAAGACCCTGCTGCCCACTACTGAGGCCAAGGAAAGATAAACCAAATACAGACTTCAAGGCCGAAGTGACTGGGATTTAGAGAACTCTGTGCAGCCCTCACCTGTACCACCCAGTTAAGTTAGATCAAAAACAACAGTAAGTACGAAGCACATCATAAGCAAGAGGCTCATCATCACAGCGCAATAAGGACTGGACCTGGTGGAACAGGTCCAGAGGAGGCCACGAAGATGCTCCAAGGGCTGGAGCCCCTCTGCTGTGAGGACAGCCTGAGAGAGTTGGGGGGGTTCAGCTGGGAGAAGAGAAGGCTCTGGGGAGACCTTAGAGCCCCTTCCTGGACTTAAAGGGGCTCCAGGAAAGCTGGGGAGGGACTCTGGATCAGGGAGGGGAGCCATAGGACAAGGGGTAATGGTTTTAAACTGAAAGAGGTGAGATTTAGATGAGATCTCAGGAAGAAATTATTTACTGTGAGGGTGGGGAGCCCCTGGCCCAAGTTGCCCAGAGCAGCTGTGGCTGCCCCATCCCTGGAGGTGTTCAAGGCCAGGCTGGATGGGGCTTTGAGCAGCCTGGTCTGGTGGGAGGTGTCCCTGCCCAGGGCAGGGGGTTGGTACTAGAAGATCCTTAAGGTCCATTCCAACTCTAACCATTCCAAGATTCTATGATCTTTATTTTTTTATGCACATCTTTTCCTTCCTGTGTACACACCCACTCTTAACAGATTTCCCTTAGTGGCTACTCTACAATCCTAAAAAGCAGTATGTTATAGCCTTGGGGTAACTAAATTAGAGTGATCTATGTTGAAGCTAAAATCAGAGTGAAAACTAGGTGTATTACTTTCACCACAATGAAGATATTCCCTCAGAGAGACCCGCACAGCCTAAGATGTAAAAAAGCTTACCACAGTTTGCATCTCCCGTGAGTTTGGTTGTGACCACCTGGGGCCTTGCCCAAGGACACTCAGAATAAAGGTCAAAAATTACTCAGTAGTCAAAAGTGTTTATTATATGGAACAGTTTCAACTGCAACCTATGGAGTATCAGACAGAAAGGGATGCAGATCATAGCGTGAGGGAGTGCATAACAGATGACAATGGAAAGGGCAAAGTGCAAGGGGGCGATGCACGATTTGGTCTGTTTGAAAGACGAGGTTAAGAAATCCCATTTTCTAGCACAACAAATTGCGTTTTGAAAGCACGACCTCCCTGCCCTTGTGCATTTTCCAGATTTGTGTTTTGAGAAATTCTAGCCTCTATGTTAACAGTAAAATGCTGTAAAATTTTCAAATAGCTGTATTTTGTGCTAACCCTAATTCGTAATCATTCTGGCCTTGCAACCATGGTGTGAAATTTACTGAGCTAGACAGCTGGGAAGGGGTGGGTGTGAAGAGTGGGGGTGGTGTTGGGTTTTTTTTATTATTATTGCACTTCTGGTATTCAACCCTTCCACTCTATGAAATCCATATTCGGAAGCCTGCAAGGATGAAAAAGATGCTTTTACTTACAGGTATTCAGTCAGATTCTAAAAGCATCTGCACCTTCATTTGCAATGAATGAATTCATTTCCCTTCAAATTTACTCTGGTGACCAAAAATATATATGTATTTCCAGCCTGTAGCCCTGAGTAAGATAAAAAGTTGTACTGCTCAGAAAACTGTTCTGTCCATGTGAGGCTCTCTATAATAACTTTTCTCTCTTCAAAACCCTTTAAAAGACACCTACTGAGAAATGCTTTATAATGAAACCTCTAAAGAAAATTCCCTGAGCTCGCAGTAATATTAAAAAAATAAACCTTAACTGAAGTTCTAGGAAAGGATCACCATTTTTTCCCTGTAAACCTGCAACGAGTTTTGACTCAATCCTACCTTCCCACGCCCTAAATTCTGTACTTCATTTCGTACCCCAAATCAGTCATCACAGAAAGATGGTTTTGTTCTGTCAGATCTCAGTCGAACCCAACACTAAGCGTAATTCTGGATGGTGGAACCTGGCTGTGGACTAAAATAAAAAAAAAAAACCACCCAAAAAACCCCAAAAAGCCAGAAAACACAACAAATAAAATATTGAGACAATCTACAAAACTTAGTCTACTTTTGCTACCTAAATGGACATCAGGCACAGCCCTTCATCAAAGACAGATACATGAAGTCAGGTTTTATCGGTTCATGTGCTCTTGGTACACATTGGATCATCATCCTGTGGTGTGCTATTTACAAAAGTCACAGAATCATTCAGGTTGGAAGAGACCTTTAAGATCATCAAGTCCAACCATTAACCTAACGCTACCAAGTCCACCACTAACCCATGTCCCTCAGCACCACGTTTACCCGTCTTTTAAATACGTCCAGGGGTGGTGACTCTACCATTCCCTGGGCAGCCTCTTCCAATGCCTGACAAACCTTTTGGTGAAGACATTTTCCCTAATATCTAAACTAAACCTCCTCTGGCGTAACTTGAGGCCATTTGCTCTTGTCCTATTACATGGAAAAAGAGACCGACATAACCTCCCTGTAACTGTTTTATAACATGAGTACACGAGACAGTCAAACTCATGCTCAGTTTCTTATGCAACTATTGGTTAACTTTCTATATATATATATATATCTATACACACTTCCCCCCCCCCTAAATATTCTACTCTTAGCAATATTTTAAAGGTCATTACCCCCCACGCATACCAAGAACTATGAAATGCTACACTGGGCTGTTTCATGGATCATCTCCCAAGGTTCAAAGGCACACCACGTCACTGCATTTCAGCCTCTGTAATATTTTCTTTAGACAGGTACAAGTTGTCTCAGTGAGAAAACATTATCTTGTGCGCATCCCATTGAAAATATTAATCTGTTCAACACCTGATGATTCATTCACCCACATGTTAAAAGTCCACATGAAAATGACTCATTCCGTCCGTAAGAATAATCACCTGGGATACCAAAAGTCCCCTCATCTTTTCCAGAGCTAGTAACTGCTTTCTTACGCAAAGCAAGTGGATGGCAGGCTTTTCTATCACAGCATGGGTGACATGAAGGAACAACAGATATGGGACTGTTAATTCCATGAACAATATAGATAATAGTAAAAATAACTAAAAGTTAGATTGTAGGTAACTAAAGTACTGACAGAGGAAGTATCATTCCAAAGTGACCTGGTGGTTGAAGACAGCAACTGATTTTAATCCTAACAAATCAAAGTTAGCCCTGTTTGAAGAAGGAACGGAGGCTACTCCTCCGTGACTTGGACACTTTCAGCCCAGAGACAGGCTCTGAAGCAACTGTACTGAATCACCCCGGTACGGAATGTCAGCACAGGGCAAAGCCATATTAAGGGCCTGGCTGATGACATCATCTTGCAGTGTTTATGAAACAAATCAAGCTAAATTCTAAGCTAGAACTTCATGTCCAGTTCTGATATCCACGCTGCAAAGATCCCGCAGTACTGGCAAACGTTCAAAGGAAGACCTCAGAAAGTGTCGGTCTGGCTGGGACATAGATTTCATGACACTAAGTTAAAGGTCTTCTTTATTAAGGAGAAGATGAGTATGTGACCTTGTTTTTATAGGCACTTCGCGAAATATGGCAAATAACAAACAAGCTTGTAATCCTTGGAGAGAGAGGCACAGCAAGATACTACAGCTGGAAGCCAAACAAGCTCGAATTTGGAGTAACTCGTCACTTTTTAGCAATAGGATTGTTAAGTATTTACCAGTACTTGCTGTGTTAGGACTAGAGAGCTTTCTAATGGCATGCTAAGACCCACTTCTGTGGAAAAACTCTCATCATCTTACATAAAAAGTCAGACTAGATTACAGGCTTGATAAAGACATGAATCTAAAGATTTACTAAAAGCTAGTTATGAAATCCTAAATCTAGTACTGAAGTTAATTTTAACATTTAATTTTGTTGTTACTGCTATGTAATGCTTACTGCTGCATGCTGCCTAAAGATGAACTGTGCTATTCTGAAAGAAGCATTTTAAAGATGGTTTTTCCCTTTGGTAAACTTACCTGCAAAAATATAAGCATGGAAAATACCTGATCGCTATTTTTCTTTCACCTCATTACTTCAAAAAGTAACATGGAAGCTAAATACAGAAATGAAAGAAAATACAAGGCCTTTAATTTAGAGGAGAAATAGATGGTAACTTAATTTGTGTATTATTAGAATATGGTGAGAATTTATGTAAAAAGAAGACATTAGTTTAGCCAAAAAAGCAATTAACAGAAGTGAATAAAGACATGTTTGCTACTTTCATGACACAGCTGCCTCTTTCCAGCCCTCCTATCATCCAAACACTTTTTATTGCCATCCCTTCTGTCGCTCTGCAACCTGAATTTTTGACTAAAGCTGAAATAGTACTTGGAGGAATAAAAGTGGACATTTTTGGTAATTCAGTAAAAGGTGACACTGTTTTAGAAGCAGATACTCTACCTGCATGATGAAGTGCCAGCGTGCAAAGAGCCTATCGGCAACACCTCGCATGGAGCAAGAGAGGAAAGGGGAACAAGAACAAACTGATCAACATCACAAATGTGTCCTGATAAATAAGTAACACTAGAAGAAATACTGTGGGAAAGAAAGACTGTTTCTTTACATGAAAAAGCAAAATAGATTCTGAACTCTGAAGCTGAGAAACAAGAAAAAACAAAATGAAAAGAAAGCACTGGTTTATATTCGACCCTTGATCTGTACTGAAAAATATTATTCTAGAAACTGCACTGTAAACTACGTCTAAAAGCATTTATTGAAAACTCACAAGTTGTTCTTCAGGAACTAAAGAGAAAGTCATGTCTTGTAGGTATTAAATCTTAAATATTCATTCTTTTTTATTTCATGCTAGCTTGTAAGTCTTCAAAATCTGTTCTACAAAAAGAGATTCTGCCTTCTGTGATACTCCGCTCCGCTGTGCAAGTCAATCCTCTGTTTTACTCACTCTGACACTCTACTGCCCTTGCTACAGAGATATTAAATCATACCCCTCTGAAACTCTCACTCTTACCTATTGCATACAGCAAGTGAATTTACACAGTACTGGACAAGGCACCAGAAGCTACCCATTTTACTTGCTTCTAATTCTGTACTTCAAAAAATAAATTAAACAGAATAAGGCATAACTGACTCACTTTTAATTCTGAGTCATCCTGAATCTGTGGATTCCCGTGTCAGACTATCTATACTCTGAAGGTATCAGAATATGGCAATTTCTAATCAACTTAAGAATTATGAAACCAAGCAGGCAGCAGTACCTGGTCACCATTTTCATTTTATACTGAAAAACATTAATAAAGCCCTCACTACTGAATGTAATGAAGAGTTTTGAACAAACAGAGCGGGTAAGATAAGCCACATTGTGTTTCACATGAGATAAAAGCAGGGGAAGTCCCTTCTTGGCTTGTCCCATTAGAACTACAGACCTTGAACTTGGAGAAAACAAAAATCCTCTTGACGGCATTAAGAGATTACGGCAAACTCCTTCACACAGGCCTGTGCCGGGGGCTGCACGTACAGCAACAAACAAACCACATCCTAAATACGTAGCAGTTCTGCTCCTGATGGTAGGGGGTAAACTATTCACCTTCTCCTTACACTTCCATTTCATTCTGTTCTAATATTCTGCAGAACCAAACACACTGGGTTTATGTAATAATTGCCGGTATGTCATTTACTCCATGGGATTGGAGTTTAACTCCTTAAGGATGCAATCCTAGCAAAATAAATGCATTCCAGGAGCCTAGAATACTAGTATTGCTGGGGAAATTATCACAGAAGTATTCAGCACAGTGTTTCTGAATCTTGTAGTTTTATGAGAAGGCTCGAACTGCTCAGCATTTTTCTTAAAATCCTTGTTCCCAGAATTACCAGGTTACGTAAGAAATCTCAAATGCCAATAACGAAACATTTTCTAGTCTCCAAGGTAGCACAGAAATGCCTGAAATTTGTCTGACATTCCTCCCTCCTCCAAAAAAAAAAACCCAGAAAGCACATAAAAAGAATTGAAAATATTATTTATAAGGTCTCATTAATTATCAATTACTGAAATATGAATGGCCTAACTGCCTGAATACTTGGTCAGGAAATATTGTCAAAAGTTTCCATGCATTCCTGTCAGGTCTTCCTTACTGAAAGAAAGAAAAAAAAAAAAAAAAAAAAACACAAAACTGCCTTCCATCACAGTTTTCCAACCTTTTCAAGACTGTAAGTACCTGATTTTATCACTAAAATAAATATCAATGACTTTAATGAAACAGATGAATTCAAGTAAGATGTTTCCCTCTGAGATCACTGTATGAACCACCATCAGATCAGCACAGAGAATAAAATCAGCAGAAGCACTTCCCCAGGAATGACAGCAACATACAGCTCTGTCAATTTATTGCTTCAAGTTCATTATGACCCTGGCCCAAAATGGCTTTCACGAAAGAAGTAGGTGGGAGCCTTAACATTTTTCCTTAGCAAATGTCTACATAAAACATAAAAAGAAGGCATCCTTTTTATGTTTTCAATTAAAGAAAAATGTTCACAATTCAACAACATGTTTACATGGTCCACAAATTTTGTTCAAATATACAAGTAGATTTTAAAAGATTAACACACACACACATTAAAAAGCCAAAATCCAATGTAACACTTACATATTTGTGTCTTTAAGTTATTGTAAGTGAACAACGCAGGTAAAGATGACTGTGAACCTCTGGCTACAACTCTGGAAGATACCACATAAGCTGGATGTCCAATTCAGTATCCAAACTTCTTCACCTGCTTATAAAAGTTCACCTTATGACTCTATTTGCTATAGGTGAAACACTGGTCAGCAAGTGTCACTGCGTAACCTGCATCCACACAGCTGAGCTGTCTTCTGAGCTGTCTTTGCCTGCAGCACAGGGTGTTACTCACATCCCCACAAGCAGCAGACCCAGCCTCCTGCTCTCCTCAAAGTCTATGTTGCTCAGGAAAACATTAGTTGGCCAAGCGATGTCAACAAGCGTGATAACGATTAGTAGTGGATGACCACAGGACACTTCGAACCCACTAAACTCTGCTTAGTTTACTAGTACAAGCACAGTTAGTTTCCACATTAAGCACCAACAGGCTAGCACTGATCTACGACTGAACCAAAATGGGTAAATGACCAAAGCCATAAAGTCCAAGATCACAGAATTGTAGGGAAAGGACCTCTGGAGATCATCTAGTCCAACCCCCTTCTGCCAGAGCACAGTCACCTAGAGCAGGTTGCACAGAAACACATCCAGGCAGGTTTTGAACATCTCCAGAGACACAGACTTCACAACCTCTCTGGGCAGCCTGTGCCAGTGCTCTGCCACCCTCAAAGGAAAGAAGTTTTTCTTCATGTTCAGATGAAACTTCCTGTCTTCTAGTTTATGCCTGTTGCCCTTTTGTCCTGTCACTGGGCACCATGGAAAAGAGCCTGGCCCCATCCTCTTGACACGCACCCTTCAGATAGTGATGAGCATTGATAAGATCCCCTCTAAGTCTTCTCTTTTCCAGCCTAAATAGCCCCAGGTCTCTCAGCCTTTCCTCGGAGAGATATCCATTCTCTTACCATCTTCATAGCCCACCGCTGGACTCTTTCCAGTAGTTCCCAGTTCTTCTCGAACTGGGGAGCCCAGAACTGGACACAGGGCTCCAGATGTGGCCTCACCAGGGCAGAGCAGAGAAGGAGGATGACCTCCCTCGACCTGCTGGTCACGCTTTTTTTAATGTGCCCCACAAGACCATTGGCCTTCTTGGTCACAAGGGCACATTGCTGCCTCATGGTCAACTTCTTGTTTAGTTGTCCAAGATGATACCTGCAATGGGCAGGACAGCACATACGCAGCCTTTAAACTTCAGTGAAGCATCTTCTGCAACAGCAGTTTCGCTGTCTACTCAACAAATGCTTTCCCAGGCCCCGGAATGGCAGAAGTTTCTTTTCTCTCATCCTTATTTCAGATCCAAAGCCTCCAAATTCTTTGGCACAGGCATGTGGTACAACTAAACTTAGGTCTTTTGTAGAGTTAAAAAGGGCTCCAAAATGGATCCCTCAAACTGCAGTTCTGTTCATTTATATTTTAATACAGTTTGTGCGCTGGTATTACAGTAGCATATGGCAGTGTGTATTTTTTTTTAAGTTGGAAGAGCTTCAAGGGAGAGAAGCAGTATCATTCTAAAAAATTGCTTATATACCAAAGCAAGCTTTTTTCCAAGCGAGTTACACCTCAATCTTTAGGACGCGAATCCTCTTCTACCAACACAAATAACCCTCCACATCGAGCACAAAGTTCCCTTTGCACAATTATCTTTAGACTGCTTTTTATGGCATTACACCAAGAAATGACAACTATGAAGGAAGCCTAAATTCTCTGTTTAGAACGATGATGATAAAAAAAAAAAAAAAAAAAGAGTAGATCTTACTTCTTGCTGTTTGAAATTATTCCAGCAATTAAGAGACTCTGGATAAATCTCATCTCACTTCAGCTCTCTGAAAATCGCATATCCAGGTCTGATGAATCTTAATCCATTTGGATTAGATGGAAACCTCCTTTCATGATACAAGTTAGGGGAGATGAAACCCTCAACTCCAGAGGAACCAGAGCTCAAGATCTGCAGAGATGGCATTTGCATTACAAATCTAAGAAGGAATTACTGTAAACAAGACACATATTGTATCACTGCCAACACCTCAGCAAAATTTGAAATCCTGCGTCATGCGTCTGAAAGAGAAAATACTAGAAACATCATTCCTGAACAAGAAAACCCAAGACTTAGGACCCTACAGAAGATGAAAATAGACAATTTGAAGGAAACAAACTCTCTGAATAAACACAAACCTGATTATTCACTGATCACTGAGCAGTCCTACCTCATACTTACAACAGTGCAGAGTTCACTTCTCTTCTTCAGGCCTCAGTAACAACAACAAATCCTTACCATTTATTTCAGTGAGATTTCTACCTGAGCGAAGACTATGGGGGTCATTTCCTTGAGCATCATGGGAAGTTTTCAACAGCTGAAGTAAAAGTTACTGTACCTCCAAAAAGTTGAAACAGCCCCCTGGCAAATCATACATGAACCCTCGGTTCAAAACAGATAACCCAAGTACTCTGCACAGCCGTCATCTGTGGAACAGACAACTCCTCAAGTAGGTATTCTCCCAAACCACAAAAATTCTGTGTTAATTTTTCTTAATTCTTGGCAGGCATTAACTGAAAACACCCCTCTTCATCTCTGTCCTGACACCGTTCCTGAGCATTTGTATTCAATCTATGCTTATTTGATGGGAATAAATTAAGAGCGTGCTCTCAGCATCCTTCAGTCCTCCAGAAAATATTCTCTTTCCCCAAATTAACATATTAACAAGAGACCAGCAAACGCCACTGCTGAAGCAAACACCTGCTTTCAGCTCTAGCCTTGGCATTGCTTGGTGGGCAGTAGAGTATTTCAAACCTGCTAGAAACCGAGATCAGCCACCATTCAGCTGAAATAAAGCCCAGCTCTACATTATGCAACCTACATAGTTTTTAGACCAGTCTGCATTCTCGCAGAATGAGGAAGCTACAGACAGAACAAAAGGGAACAGAAAAAAATCATTAACCTCAGCCCAAAAGTTGCTTTCGAGTCTGTATTTGCACACTTACGCAGTATTGTCCATTCACCCACACAAACCTGAGCCTGAGCATGCATTCTCATAATGTTGAGGGTAAAGCACCACAAAATTTCCAGCGAGTCAGATCAGTCGCTTGGATGAACAATCACTAACAACTAATATGCTAAAAGACACACTCAAAAGGGTTTAGTTTTGGGGTTTGTTTTTTTTTTTTTTTTTTTGGTAGTGTATGAATAACTCCAGACTGACACAAACTCATCTTAAAAACTCAAAAACAGCTCAAGTGATACATCTCCACTGACCATATGGAACAATCAGAAAGTGGTAACACACAAATTATGTCTGACCTTTAAGGACAGATTCATCTCACCCAATTTCTTCTGTTGAAAATGTCGGGGGTTTCCTCATTCATTTAAGCTCTTTCTACAACCACTGTGGATCTAAGCACTTCCAAAGAACAACTGAGCTTGCTGATCCCATCCTGCCATGGGTATCTTACACTAGTGGAAGAAAGGCAACACTTGTCTTTCCACAACTTTAAAGAAAATATCTGTTTTGTAGAGGGCTATGGTTAAATACTGCGAAAACCATAATTTACACAGAGCGCTGGATGGTCATCGGTGGATCTGAGAGCTGTGGGCACTACTGCCACCCTCACACCTCAGCCACACAACTCAAACGCAGAAAAATTACCATTATTACTACTTTCTCCAGAGTTCCCAGAGACCCTGCAGTGTCAATACCAAAACGGAACATATATTGCTAGAAATGCAAGCAGCCTCTGATTACATCTCTAAGTTGCAGACTTCTCTCTCATTCATTTATTTTTAAGGAAGTGATGAAAAAAAAAAAGGCAAAACTACCAACCACTCAAGTCACGCCAAGCTGTTCCTCACAATCAACATCACCTTTACGTTATCATCATGTTTAATTTTAAATTCTACTCTCGTTTAGGTCACCCATAAAACTACCTCTTCATTTGATCCAAAGAGACATTGCAAGCCTTCTCCTTGCTTTTCACCATGCCACAGTGATCCAGATTGCTCTTTCTCAAGCACCACAATGACTGACAACAACTCTCTGCTACAAGTAAAAACATCTACCAGTTCAGAAGACTGAAATACCAGCATGGGATTCAACTCACCCAACTTCAAATGTCTGCAATGGGTCTATAAGCATTCTGGATGTCTATTCTGGATGTCTCCAACCACTGGAGAGCTATCAACCCAGAGGTGGACAGCAACCCACCTCACCACATGAAGATGCTTTACAATGGTGTGAACCAAACTGTTCTTCCAACTTGACTAGGTGGGGAAGAATCTGTCATTAAATGTTAATCTGGTGCCATTTTGGATAGCGTCGAATATTCCAGCAGGATGAGAGCCACAATCCCATATGAAGAAACTTTGCAGTAGGAACCACGTCACATCGTCTGACTGACTTGAATATCTCCAAGTGCATGAAAATTCATGAAGCTCAAACCCTCTTCCTTCCAACAAAAGTACAGTAAGAAAGAAAAGACACAAAAACAAGTTCATCAGGACATAGAGGTTTCCCAGCTCCAGCCAGAAGGGGAAGATGACATAATCATGGCCCCATGAAGGTACCTAAGAATTAACAGTGACAAACATCACCTCCTGAGATTAAGGTGGACGAATGGTAAGATTTCAGAGATACACATTCTCATTATTGTCAATCTGATGTAAACACTCCATTTCTAGGACACCATTAATTACCACTTCTTCAACAACTCTGAAAACCCACAACAGAAGCAAAACTTGACCCAGTCTTGAACTGTGCACAGGATCTTCACTGCTGAAGAGCGGGTGCATTACTGATTACAGTGCACTCAAGTTCAGTATTTAAAACATTAGTTTTCTCTATTTTTGGTCATGCAACTAAAAAAAACCCTGCCTGAGCAGGAGAGTTGGACCAAATGACGTCCGTAAGATCCTTTCTAACCTCAAGCATTCTGTGATTAAGAAAAAAAGGAAGCTTCTTTAAAGAAAACTAAAAAGAACAGGCAACAAGGTGAATGTTTTTAGGGGCTGACAGCTTGCTAAAGACCCCATATCGCATACAGAAGAACACGGTTAAAAAAAAAAACCCCACATTTAAAAAAAAAAAAAAACCCCACACAAACCCAAACATTAAGAATGCATGCAAAAGCATGCCCTTCAAAAAGTAAAGTCATACCAGGATGCCAGGAAAAAATAAAAGCTTTAGCAAACTAAATGCAAATTCGTTGTTATTTCAAGCTAAAAAAAAATAATATTGAGAACTGATGTTAGGAGATTAGAAGAAAATTGTTATCAAGTACACCAGAAGGATGAAGCTGATCAGAAAGCCTGCTGGGATGATAGGTGATAAAAAGGTAAAAGGCACACTCAACAAGACAAAGTCAGGGGGAGGGGGGAAAAAACCTCAAAATTACTTCTTTGCCACAGGAAAACCCGTAAATTCACCGTTCAGTACATAACAGTTTAGGGAATTTCCAGCACTGGAGTCTGCCTGCAGAGTGGACACGGAAAGGGGATCCTCTCCGGTCAGTGGAGAACTGGTAAACAACAAAGCCTACCAGTAAAAAAATTAGCCAAGGAGCACACGCACTCAGCCAGGTTTCTAAGGAAACTGAAATATTAAAAAAATGCCAACTGATGGACTGCAATACACAGGTCACACACATGAGGGTTCTGAAGGAGCTCTGATTAATTGGATATAGGGAGACCCTCAAAATTACCAGCTTCTCTAAAAGTGCTTATAGAAAACTCAGCTGTAGGGAAGTAAGGAGGAATGTCTTATTAATCAACTGTTAATTAACATGCTAAGAACATACCTGTTTATACACACAAAAAAGGTAGACTCCTATACAGATCTGTCATTAGACCTTTCTCATTTAACTTAACAGTAAATTATGCTGAAAAGGATACAATGATACGTCACAGGACTATTGAAGATAAAACATCAAGTGCACCAAAGCAGTTAATCCTCCATCCTTTATTCCAACTAGTTATTATACAGTGTGACTGGGAGAAAAAACTGAAGATGAGATTCAAGTAGATTAATGCAAGGCCCTGCATTTGGAAAAAAATAGCTAACTACACATCGAAAATGATGGGTTCTAAATTAGTTTTTCCTGATCAGGAAAGACCTCGAAGTCACTGCAGATAGCTTTATGAAAATACAATTTTCACAGGGGTTGATAACAGGAGCAGCGAAAAAAAGCAAACAGAATTTCAGGAGTAATTAGAGAGGGCACAGAGACCGTCACAGAAGCATCGGTGTGACACTGGGACACTGCATTCGTCTGCAGCACGTTTGGATCCTAAACTCTGCACACTGTTTTGGTCCCCCCACCTTAGGAAGGGGGTAACACACCAGTGTACAGAACAGCAAAGATGAGACTTCGGGGACAGCTTGCACACGAGAAGAGATGAAATCAAGCAGAATTCCTCAGCCTGCAAAAGAGAGGACTGACAGAGATGGGTTGGGGGCAGACACAAGCACTGCAGGAGCAAGAAACAGAGACATCACACAAACACCATGATTCAAGGACAAGCCTTTTTCACAAGGTGAATGCATAAACTATGTAATTCACAGCTCTAGGACATCAGGGACAACAAAATGGGTTCACATCAGACAGATTCACGCAAGCAAAGCAGGAGTTGTGACACAGCCTACGGCTCTGGGCTCCCTGGCTGCAGGCAGCTGCTGGGAACAGAGGTGGCTGTTCCATGGAAAGCACAACCAGGTTCCCTCTTCTCGCACACTTCCCTGAGCTGCAGCTACAGGCCACCATCAGAAAAAACTATTTTATGCTACAGGTCGTTTAGATCTGACCCAGTTTTCTTAATACTGTTTTAGCTGTTTGCTACATTAACATCAGAAAACAACAACAAGTAACAGAATCACAGAACTGCCTGGGTTGGCAGGGACCTTTCAGATCACCTAGTCCAACCATCAACTTAACTCTGACAAAACCCATCACTAAACCGTATCTCTAAAGCACTATGTCTACCCGTCTCTTGAGTAACTCCAGGGATGGTGCCTCAACCACTTCCCTGTGGCAGCCTGTTCCAGTGCTTAATAACCCTTTCAGTGTAAAAATTTTTCCTAATATCCAGTCTAAACCTCCCCCGGCACAACTTGAGGTCATTTCTTCTTGTCCTAGTTCTACTGCTAAGGTAATTTCCTACACTTAATCGTCTAAAACCAGTGTATATTTATGATTGTGGAGATTTATACAATTGCCTAATCTTCCTTATTCAACATTATTTCCTACATACTGGTAACGCAGACAGTGATAAACCAGTGAGTTTCAACCAAGTTGCTCTCCGAGAATAAAAACTCGGAAAATGACAAATACTATGCTTTGAGGAAAGTAGGTCTGTCCCTTTTAAACATTAAGGCAATCATCCTCGATCATCAAGAGAGATGAATCCCTTCCCTTTTCACCTTTTTGAAGGTGAAATTATAAATATGCAGCTGATGAATAATGACACTCTATCTTACATATGAAATTATCCATTCCTACAACACTGTTTTACATTGACTCCGTATTTACAAGCGTACCAAAACACCACAGTGAAATTACTATAAAGTCAACCACGCCATGCGCAGCAGCGGGCATACCCACCCCGCTTCTGCTTTTGGCAGGACTTGGTGCAATTTCAGCTCTTCTTTCCACGGGGATCTGTGCTGGGATCTGTTCCCAGCAACATTCAATGAATTCATAAATGACGTGAAAAGGGCTCAACAGTGAGATGACAACATCTGTTGATGATACTAAGCTATTCACAGTAGCAAAGACAGTAAACGAGTAAGAAAAACTGAAAAAGGGCTGCATGCAGATTACTGACTGGACGATAAAATACATTAGTGAAATTCAGTAGTGACATTCATAAAGTATCTCAAAGAAATTAAGTGTGAAGTAACTTAATTAATATAACTAGGGGTGGTGAAAGTACGTATAGGTCAAGAGGCTCTGAACTGACTCAACGCTTGGAGCAGGCTGAGGTCTAGAAAATGATGCTATGGAGACAGTAGATAGGGATGAATTATTTAAGTCGCTTCCAGTACAAGAAGTGGATTTTTAAAAGGAGTTAAGGTTCAAAACTTCACAAAAGAATATGGTTCTTCACTCACCAGGCTGCCATGTTAGTTAAGCTGTGGAACCACAGGGTATTAACACTTGCTAATACTTCTCATGGCTTGCAAGGGAGATTTAACAAATTCTGAAGACAAGCCCAGTAAACATTATTAAAAAAGACATCCAGTTCAGTAAATCCCTGTACTACTGATGTCTGGACATAGAAGAGCGTGCAAAAGGAGGATCCTATATTCTCATTCTGTTCCTATGCTCCTCAGTCACCCACATTTGGCCATTGCTGGAGACAAACTCTGCTCCAAATGAGTGTACAATAACAGTTGCTCTTCTAGTCTTACATTCATTACCGCTCCGTAAGTCATTTTGTCTAACACAGGTATAATGTCCTGAAAAAAAATGCCAATGTTAGCACCTCCTCCATGCCTGTTACAAATATCCAAACATTCACTTTGGATAGCAATTTAAAGCCACATACCACTTCTCTACCAAATAAGATCCCGTAATTCTGAAGTTTTTTCTTTTATTTTTTAATAGCAGGAAAAAATATACAACCTAACATGAGGAATTCAAATCATAAAAGGCAAGCTAGAAATATATTTTAACATGAACAACTCTATTGCTATAAAAATATTTTATTAGTTAATTCATTGATTCCAACGAAAGCTAAGCTGGTCTTAGAATGACGACCAAGTGGACTGACCTTTCTATTCTGTTTGGACTTTTTGCGTAATTTGTCAGTGAAAGGCCTCTGAACTACACTGGAAAAGCATACTCCGTTTCACAGCAGCAATAGCTAGCAGGGAGAGAGGGATCTCATGACTAAGCGTATGGTCTATCATCCAGTAGATAATTCTATCTGCAAAACGGTTAAACCTGCAATGCTGATTTGACCCTCATAAACCATTCATCCATCTAAATACAGCAATATAATTCTCTCATTCTGCAAGGGGTTTGTGACTGCTGTCACTGTAACTGCTCTTAGAGCAGTGGCTAGTCACTTGGAAGGCTATGCACAATACATTGGAATACAATGCATTTTACTGAAGTTTCACGTTTTTACAGGCAAAAATAGTGTCCTGTATTGATGCATCTGGAAAACATTCATTATCACCTTTGGGCCGGTGATTTTAATTCTCTTCTGATCTCCAAGGAGTCAGAGAGGAAAGATACAGTCCTAAAAACCTTAAGACACACAACTTGACATACTGTCCCAGTGACTGATATTGCCACAGATTATTAGTGCTCTCTGGGAAGCTGAAAATCTTTTCTGCAACATCTTAATGAGGTGCTTGGTTTGTCTGCCCAGCCTGATACACCCTAAAACCTCCAGAAATGTAGAGATCAAACCTCTGAAATAAAGCCTAGGTGAAAGGGTCCATTCATTATTTGAGTTCCCCCTTCTAAGACCTGGAAGGTGACTTACTGCTTATTGCTCTTTCCCTGCATTTCCTCTACATTTTTACTCTAGGCTCCTCTTGCTAGAAAAAAAACTCCCTTTGAAAAATCCCAACCTGAAACTATTTCCAAGCAACAAGAAGAAAGTGTTATCTATTTTAGGAAACCGTCCTATTTACTTAACAAAATTAATAGATATTTTAATGACACTTTTAGACTACCACACTGTAATTGACTTTTCATACAGTCGTTCTGACAGTCAGGGAAAAATGGAATCACAGTATCAAAATATTCTTTAGGAGAATTATCATATCACTATTTCCCATTTTTTTTCCTTTTAAAAGGATATCAAATTACTCCAACATCAAGCATAACATAAATCTTCTGTTACAGAAAGCAGAGCACAAGGAGAAATTTTACTTTTTATGGGTACATATAGCATTAATTTTTAACAGCCAAGGCTGCAAAGCTGACTTCTATGTTGACATGCACTGAATCACTTTAAGAAATTAAAGTTATTGAACAAATCACTGCTAAGTTTCTACTCCCCTTTAGTCCTGTAAAATTTCTCAACAATAAAGATTATTAAAACATAAGCTATATACAGAACATTAGAAATCAATTCTGCCTAGCCACTATTTTCTTTCACACAGTTGAGATGCCTAAATTTAGCATGCATGTTTTTATTTCTATTAGAAACTATGTTAACAAACTTCATGTGGCTCTCCAGTATCCTTGATACTGAACCACAAGCTTGTACATGAAGTCTGCAAAAATCGCCAGGGTCAAATGTCCAAGTTGGGAAAAAGAGGATGAGTAAGTGTGTTGTACCAGTAACCAAGTGCAATTCCACTTAGCATGGGAAGCTCTGGATTGGGAATGAAACATGGAGAAAAAAGCATACAGGAGTTTCACATATAAATACATCTAATTATACACGTGAAGCTTCTGAAGTGTTAGACATCTAGGCTAAATTAGTGGTCCAGGCTGTACCACATCAATGAGACCTGCCTTTCTAGAGGTACCTTTTTAAAGACAAGTCACTCCCTCCAAGGGTGTCTGGACTAGGTACCTTCAGGGAGATGTTCATCCTACCTGCTGTTCACCACCTGCTTCAGCAGGGCCTGGAAATCTAAGTGTCAAGAGAAGAATGTCACACACAGTATTTGAGGCAAAACAGAAAAACTGAGGTACTCGCATGTGCTTAGTATGTCTTCTAGGGGCGTTCAAGATGAAACTTCTCCTCTGTGTACGCTCTTGAGAATCCTGCATTATTTCACGTGATTCCTACCTAGCTATTACATTAGTGTTACACATATGCTCTTTAGCAACTATCCACTTTCAGTTACTTATGCTTCTTGGAAGGCAAAAGATTTGGATCCGCGCAGACCAACTACCCTAACTCCACTTGCACTGTGTCTCAATTTTGTACCATCTTCAGAGTGCTTGGCGCAGGTACTTTGCCAACATACTCCTTTCACACGTGACAACAGGATTTGTCTCTAAAAACCTTTTCTTCGGCTCTATGCTTGAAAGGAGCTGAACAGCCTAAAAAACTACTTCAAGAAGAAAATCAGTTTGACAGTTAAGCCGTGGTAACAATGAACTGGAAATGAAGTATTAGGGTTGAAAACTGCAGTTGTACTCAGTTGGTACCTACAAGTATTAGCTTCTGAAATTCTGTAACAGCTGTAAAAGGTAACAGTGGTTACTGGATCGGTTCTATTTGTATTCCCTCAAATCACAAAGCTGACACCACGCAATTCTTATTTCTTCTTGGACCCACCATACCTAAAAAACAAAGATCCTCTTGTGCTGTGGAAGGGATGGAATGTGAAATCCCATCCACATCCCAACAATATCCCACAAACATTTTGGCAGTAAAAATTTATTATGTAAAGTCCAGATGGCATCCCAAATATTTCTACTTCAAAATTTAGAAATGATTTTTTTTGCTTAAAATAAACGACATAAAAGCATCACGCCTAAAATTGACTATACAAAAGCATCAAGCTAGGTAGCCAGACTTTAATGAACAGTTATTTGGACTATGGGAAGAACGTGAATGTGGCTTTCTTCATTTAACTTCATTGTCAGAAATGAGTAATATTTTTCTATTCAAATATATTTGAATGACTGGCAGGGAAGGAAGATATAACAAGCAGATACATCCAGTAACATACTATACTTTGAGAAGAACTTTTCCAGCTATCCAAAGCCTAACAGCGTTACCATAAACTTTTGTAGCAGAGTTTCAAACTTTCAGAACCAAATTTGTTATTTTTGTTATTCTTTGTTATTCTAATAAGAGTTCTTTTGCTTACCTTTTGGTTTCTCCACTATGCAATTTCAGCTCTGAATCTGGGAATGTGGTCTTCAAAATGGTTTTAGCTGCTGCTTCACCAAAGCAGCTAAGCCTGACGATCAGTTCAGTTTCAGTATCAATTTAATTACCGCACACCCTTTAAGCTACGGGATAAAGATCGATCCTTGATTCTGACTGTCATTTTGCAGCGAGCCCACTCCTACATTCCTTTTATATCTATCACTGAATGCCAAAGAAATCTCAGTGTACTTGGCATGAAGGCTGCACTTCCTATATTTATGCTCCTACTAATGTATGCTCCATTTTAGTCCTTACCAGCTTAAAATCATCTGTGAGGAAAAATGGCATAAGGTGCAAAACAGTTCATGCAACTGTTTTACTGATATATTATTCACTCACATTGCCTTTCCATCATCATCTTTCTCCTGATTTTCTGTTTAATTATAACCAAAAAAATAACAGAAGGATCCACGGTAATTTTCTTAAATTAATTGTACACAGCTATATTAGGATTGTTGCTCCTACTCAAACTTTCAGTACCTCCACAAAATAAATCAGTACTTTTTAATTGTACTACCTTAACTTTGCTGGCAGAAACACATTTGATTCTTCAAGACAGATGAAAATGAATTGCTTTCTCCAGGCAAGAATTCCTTATATCTGGCACACTAAACACTTCATCCTTTTTAATTATTCCACAGGTGGTTGCCTTGGAAACTGCCAAGTAGCTCTTGGATTTGAGGGATCCAGCATGAGAAAGTAACAAGCCTTTGTAGCCAGAGCATTCGGATCTGCGTTGGCTGCAGCAACAGGGTAACGGAACAGTGGTGAAAACCTGAAAGAAATGGTTAAAATTAATAGAGCTGAATTATATTGATCAATTCTTCAAAAAATAAAATACAATGAATGTTGATAGCCCCTTAAAAGAGGATACAAAGTAGGCTTCTGAAAAACTCTGCTTATGCAGCTTTCCAGCACAGACTGAATTTCACCTTCGGGAGGACAGCACTGAAATGTTGATGTCGAAGGAGCTCACGAGCTTCAGCTTTCAAGATAAAGCAACATGAGATTTTCCTCAGCTTCAACAGGGACCTTCTTAAGTGCCTAGTCAAACTGCCTGAAATTCCACGCTATTGTTTTTCTTTGAATAAAAATAGAGTAACTATAAATAGCTCTCATCACAAATGCTGAATCACTGTATTTTGTATCATACAGCAAATTGCTTCAAACTTCATTTAGCCTTTAAAACAGGAAAGTTTTGTTTGCTTCAAACACAATTAAAAGCCTAGCAAAGCATCTCATTCTGCATTTATATAGCTTGTCTAGAAGTACAGAAAATTCTCCTTGCCCTCTCTGATTTCTCACTGTTTCAAAAGCTGACCATTTGCATTTAAAAAAATTTTAAAAAATAAATCAAAACCAAACCGAAGCAAAACCTAATTGCATTTTCTATCACTGGTCAAAGTTACGAATCCTGATTTTTCAAGTCTTTTTTCTTTGTCTTCTCGTGTTCAATTTCATAAAAAATGGGTTAAGCAGTAAGCCGCAGAAAAATAATTTTCACTAAAATCGGGCAAATGGTGAGTCCTGCACCCAGAGGCTGTCTCATGAAAGGTAGGGAGGATCTATGAGTGTGTCCAAGCTCACAATGCTTTCTCAAGACCTTGCTCAAATCTACATATATATGTATATATATGATTTGCAATAGTGACAAACTAACTGGCAGGACCTCAAGTACAACAGCACCGTGGAGGTGGATTTGCCTACACCTTTCCATAACGAGACACCTAAAAGCCACAAGAATACGTTTGTTAAATCTAGAGATGAGTTTTACTAGAACAAACTAGACTAAACGTGTATTTATTTCACAGAAAAAACACTGAAGTGAAGCAAGAGAAATGGAAGGGTTTATGAACAACCTCCCCAGCGCCCACTTTGTCCCTCCGGGGCAGGTCCCCTCCTTCAGGCTTGCTCTCAGCCTAGTGACTCCATACATTTCTGACCTCTAGAAAACACCACGTAGCCTGCTTTGGTCCCAATGGAAAATAATGGCTTCTGTGTCTATCCTTATCCATTTCACAGAGCTCCCTCCTCTACCCCTCCCAATCCTCCCTTCTAGCACTCTGCTCCTGACAGGCACCTCCAAAGTCACAGCAAATCTCAGAACCACTTAAAACTTACCTTTTAACTTACTGAATAACCACCAAATTGTACTGCCACCTCCCCTCTTTCCTGCCTTCTTGAATCCCTTGCTTGATTGGAAATTAGAATAGGAAACAATTTTCCTTCTCTCCCTTCTTCCCTCCCTCATCCAACTCCACCAAGGACAAAGCCTGATTAAGTAGTCCTATGCAGGTTGTCTCTTCCCTGGTGGGTTCTGGACTTTCTCCTTGCTTCCTCCTGTGCAGCCTTTTCAGTCACACCACTTGCCCCTTTACAAGCAAGATTTCTGAAAGACTGAGTTAACAAGAACAGGTGTTTTCTTTCCCTCATTCCCCAGCAGTTCCAGAATAATTTTGTTTAGTAACGTCTGGATGCAACTTAGAACGAACACGAGCTTTCTCAACTCCTCTGTCCCACCAGCCCAACCTACACTTGCCATCTACTTCCATCCTCTGGGAGAGGCAACCTGCCCCAGCTTCCAGTCCATCAGCTTTGGTTTGGTTTGCATCTTGTAGGGATTCTCCCTGCAGACACAGTATGCCAAAATACTGTGGAACATTGAGAACATTTTCTCTATTCCTCCTCTTCACAATTACAGCTACAATCTTCTGCATGTCCTGGTAATGCAGAAGAAAACTCTTCTCTTTCCCACTTCTCCCAAGTGTCTCTGACAGACTGAGTCTCCAAAGCCTCAAAATGACCCTTTTATCATAAAAGGCTATGTTTCTTTTGAGGAAAGGTAGATTTTTCTTCCCTGCCTCAGGTATGTTGCCACTACTCTCAAGCACGTGACACACTATACTCGTCATCTCATTTTGTTGACTCTAATAGGGCAGACAGAAGAACTTCATCTACAATGTCAACTCAGAGTATTAATCATAGAATCACACAACGGGTTAGGTTGGAAGGAACCTTAAAGATCATCTATCTCCAACCCCCCTGCCATGGACAGGGACACCTCCCACTAACTATCATTGTTCCAGACCAAATCTGGTATGTGACCAATTCCCTAGTGTTAGTCCCTTTAACACACCAAGATCATAGAATCATAGAATCTTCATGGTTGGAAAGGACCTTTGAGATCATCGAGTCCAACCAAACAACCTACAGGCTCTGCCACTAGAGCATGCCCTGAAGTGCCACATCTAGAGGTTTCTTAAACACCTCTAGGGATGGTGACTCAACCACCTCCCTGGGCAGGCTGTTCCAGTGCCTGACCACTCTGTCAGTAAAGGAATTCTTCCTAATATCTAACCTAAACCTCCCCTGCTGCAACTTCAGACCATTTCCTCTGGTCCTGTCATTATCCACCTGGGAGAAGAGGCCAACCCCCACCTCTCTACAACATCCCTTCAGGTAGTTGTAGAGGGCAATGAGGTCTCCCCTCAGCCTCCTCTTCTCCAAGCTAAACATGCTCAGCTCCCTCAGCCTCTCCTCATATGACCTGGTCTCCAGACCCCTCACCAGCCTGGTAGCTCTCCTCTGGACACGCTCCAGCACTTCAATGTCCCTCTTGTCCAGAGGGGCCCAGAACTGAACACAGCACTCGAGGTGAGGCCTCACCAGTGCCGATCACTCCTCAGAGGCACGATCACTTCCCTGCTCCTGCTGGCCACGCTATTCCTGATACAGGCTAGGATGCCATTGGCCCTCTTGGCCACCCGGGCACACTGCTGGGTCATATTCAGCTGACTGTCCACCAGCACCCCCAGGTCCTTTTCTGCCGGGCAGCTTTCCAGCCACTCTTCCCCAAGCCTGGAGCGTTGCTTGGGGTTGTTGTGACCGAAATGCAGGACCCGGCACTTGGCCTTATTAAACCTCATACAGTTGGCCTTGGCCCATTGATCCAGCCTGTCCAGGTCCCTCTGTAGAGCCTTCCTGCCCTCAAGCAGATCAACACTCCCACCTAGTTTGGTGTCATCTGCAAACTTACTGAGGGTGCACTCAATCCCCTCATCCAGATCATTGATAAAGATATTAAACAAAAACATCCCCAAAACTGAGCACCGAGGGACACCACTGGCGACCGGACACCAAGAGGATTTCACCCCATTAATCACAACCCTCTGGGCACGGCCATACAGCCAGTTTTTAACCCAGCAAAGAGTACCCTTGTCTGTGCCATGATTCGCCAGCTTCTCCAGGAGAATGCTGTGGGGGATGGTGTCAAAGGCCTTACCAAAGTCCACATAGACAATGTCCACATTCTTCCCCGCATCCAGACTGTGGATCACATGGTCATAGAAAGAGATCAGGTTGGTAAAGCAGGACCTCCCTTTCCTAAACCCATGCTGGCTGGCCCTGATCCCTTGGCTGCCCTGCACTTGCCATGAGACCTCACTCAAGATGATCCTCTCCATGATCTTCCCTGGTACCCAGGGCAGGCTGACAGGCCTGTGGTTCCCCAGATCCTCCTTCCGACCCTTCTTGTAGATGGGCGTCACATTAGCCATCCTCCAGTCATCTGGTACCTGCCCCGTTGACCAGGATTGCTGATAAATGATGGAGAGGGGCTTGGTGAGCTCTCCCACCAGCTCCCTGAGTATTCTCGGGTGAATCCCATCCGGCCCCATAGACTTATGTGCGTCTAGGTGCAGAAGCAGATCATTGACTACTTCCTCCTGGGTTATGGGTGGGTTGTTCTGCTCTCCATCCTTATCTTCCAGCTCAGGAGGCTGAGCACCCTGGGGATAGCTGGTCTGACTATTGAAGACGGAGGCAAAGAAGGCATTATGTATCTCAGCCTTCTCCTCGTCCTTGGTTGCAACGTTCCCCCCCGCATCCAGTAAGGGATGGAGATTCTCCCTGGCTCTCTTTTTGTTGATGTATTTATAAAAGCTTTTTTTGTTGTCCTTTATGGTAGTGGCCAAGTTGAGCTCCAGCTGGGCTTCTGCCTTCCTAACCTTCTCTCTGTATAACCTAACGAGATCTCTGTACTCCTCCTGAGTTGCCTGTCCCTTCTTCCACAGGTGGTAAACCCTCCTTTTACTTCTAAGTCCCATCAGAAGTTCCTTATTCATCCAGGCTGGCCATTTTCCCTGCCCTTTAGACTTGCGACACTTGGGGAATGTTTCCAAAAACAGGGCATCCACTTCTTAACAGGCTCTGATGCTTTTCATTTGCCTTATTCTCAGCACAGTACCATCCCAAGATAATTATTTCAAATAAAGCTGTGTTGCAAGGCTGCTTCTACATTGATTTAAATCCCACACTCTTCTAGAGACATCTCTCAATAAGCTGACTTTTAGAGTCTTCACCTTCACCGCATCTTTTCCCTATCTTCATCATCCCATTGCAAATAAATAATTTCAAAGGCTCTTAGAGAGGTCTTGCTAGTTTATTTTCTTTTTTATGTATTATGGAAACCTTTGTAAGATGTATTTATGTTAAACATATTCATATTAACACATACTCTTCAGATACTCTGTTTCTGTGAGCAATTTGTGCAGTGGCTTATCTTTGCCATGTTCCTCCCACTCCAGCTTCTTAGTCCCAGTTCAGTCTCTGCCCATCCAGTGATCTGACTTGGTTCTTGGGCTCCTGGACTGTCTTTCTGCTTCCTATGAGATGAATCCAATGCCTGACTTTGATTTCTTTGTGGTTCTGTAACATTCGTCCCTCTCAGATGTTACAAAGACACCTGGATCAAAGGGGAGCTCCCCTAGCTGAGGTTTTGGCCAACGCTTTGAAGAAAGAGATGTCATGCTCTCTGCAACTCTTTTCTAGACTTGAGGGAATGTTTTTGTGCTACTGTCTCTTCAAAATGTAAATAAAATACAAGCTTCTGTCTCAGTGTCCAGAGGACATATGTCTTTGCTCACTTCCAGCTTCAGCCCTTGAGCCCAGGGCTGCCTTCAGATTCCCATCTTGTCTCCCAACACCACCATTAAGAGACCCCGAGTCACCAAGTGCTTGGAGGAGCTGCCTGCACCCTTCTTCAGAGCGAGCATCAACAAAACACTGAAAGCACTGTGAACTCCAGAGCTCTGTGTTTTTTGGAAAAACACATAAAACATGGAATCTGAGCCATAAAACTAAAAGCAAAATGAATAGAAGACTTTTAAGTAACTCCCCATGTCCGCTGTTGTTTCATTTTTGTTGTTGTTGTTGTTGTTGTTTTGTTTGGTTTTTTGGTTTTTTTTCCCCAGGCTTGTTCTCAATCCGTTAACAACCTATTTTTGCATAATCCCTATGCATCCCTCAAGGAAAGTCTTTGTTACCATGTCTGAGCATTTACTGAGCCTGTTCGTTTCCTCCTCCTAAGTTTCCATTCCCGATTCAGGCTCCTTTCTGACCAGTCTCTACCCCATCCTCTGAAAAGCTGCCCCTTGGGAATATGCTCAGACACTCTCAGGGAATGCAAAATCTCCCTCCTACCTGCACCTGATGGAGAATACAGCAACCAGGACACCACAACAGGAAACTGTCCTCCCATTGTAGTCAGAGACACAAGTAGAGAATCATAGAATGGTTACAGTTGGAAGGGACCTTAAAGATCATCCAGTTCCAACCCCCCTGCCCTGGGCAGGGACACCTCCCACCAGCCCAGGTTGCTCAAAGCCCCATCCAGCCTGGCCTTGAACACCTCCAGGGATGGGGCAGCCACAACTTCTCTGTGCAACCTGGGACAGTGTCTCACCACCTTCATAGTGAAAAATTTCTTCCGAATATCTAATCCAGATCTCCCCTCTTCCAGTTTGAAGCCATTGCCCCTTGTCCTATCACTACGTGCCCTTGTAAAAGGTCCTTCTCCAGCTTTCTTGTAGGCCCCCTTCAGATACTGGAAAGCTGCTATAAAGATACTGGAAAGCTGCTACAAGTAATTCAAATGCCATTTATGATGCATCCTACATTGACATTTTCAAAAAGGACCAGAAAGGTCAGATTGCCAAAACCTTAATCAAAGGGATCTGAGTTCTTAACTCCCTTCTTCCTCTGTGGAAATTCCCATTTAGTTTATGTCAGTAAGGTACCTGCAAGCTCCGACCATGCTTCTTAGTGCAAAGTTCTTTGTTCTGTTCCTGGTTTCATTCACAGACGAGTTAATAAGTTTGGAAAACTTAATGACCTTAAACCAAATTTTAAAATTGTGGTTTCTCTAGTTACAATTTATTTTCTTTTCAAAAACATCTTCAAAATTTGCTGTGCACAAAACCAATACACAGCCACAACCACATTCCTTAGTGAACTTGAGAGTTGATGTTTTCTTGATAATTCTTCTTTTGGCATTTGAAGGAGGCACGCAAACAGCTGTTACCAAGTACAAAACTTCCTTTTAATTTTGTGTTTTGAATGTTTTTAGAATATATAAATTGTAGGTCACATATACAACAGCAGAGAAGCACAGCAGTGAGAGTGAGCCTCACTGCCCCCTTGCGAAAATAAAGTTAAAGCCTTCCACTGACTCCCAAGGCAGTGGAGTGAGGTTCCAGAAGCAATTCATCATTTGAGATTCTTTCCAAAAAAAGTATCTTTCAGCACCATTTCCCCATCTTCCCTTCTTACATCCCTTGTTTTCTACCTGAAAAGAAGTTAAATGGTGTTTTAGCAAGATGTGTCAAAGCTGAATACCTTTTTTGAAAAAGCTTGTCAATAATGTTGTATGTTTTACTATTTGAAATATAATAAGGGAAAAATAGCAGCAATCTTCTGAACACTTTTATGGTTGGCAAGAAGCCCATCTTTTCACAGATTGCTGAAAAAGGAAATGACCCTACATTGTGGAAAAAAATTATTTGATCTTTACTGTATTGTTGTTGGGGGGGGGGGGGGGGGGGGGGGGTGTTTTGGTGGTTTTTTTGGTTTGTTTTGTTGTTTTGTTTTTTTTTTTTTTTTTAAGCTTTACTTGCAAGTGTTTGGTAAATAAAAAGGCATCTTTCTCTTAAATTATTTTGAAGTACAAACATCTCAATCAGACTGCCAAGCCTTCTCTAAACTACCCCACCTCCAGTGAAGATTATCAGAATTTTGCTATTTTACAGCTTTACCACGCTAATATATATCTGCAAAATGAATACTGAAACAAAGATGAAAAAGAACAGAAAAGACACATTTTTCTGTCTTCAATAAAAAGCTAAAGTGAGAGTTTTAAATGAGAAATATGGGAATTTCCCCTATAAAAACCACAGGTGGCCAGAAAATTTTCACCCATGAAATTTCTTCCACAGATTCAACCAACAAAAAAATATACAAAGCACATGTAAACAGGCTGATCAGGACATAAGATACTTTGGCCGGGACATGATTGCTCAAGAACACATGCCAGCCAGCAACCACATGAAGGGAAATGAGAAGACAGGTAAGAAAGCTGGGAAGCTTAGTCAAGTAGAAACAAAGATAACTGAAGAAGAGATGCATCAGCAGAGCATCCTTAGGACAACCACAGCTGGGCAGCTTCAAGGAGCTTCATTTAAGATAGCCCAAGATCAGGTGGCTACTTTAAAGAAGTTTATGAATTGAATGTACAGTTGGCAATCGGTCAGATGTCGAGTGAAGTGGTTTCCTCACTCTCCACTTAAGCGACGGCAACAGCTCTGATGAACTGGCGTGTTTGGAGCTCCTAAGCAAAAATGGAAGGATGAAGAACCATAGAATCGTCTAAGGTGGAAGGGACCTTTAAGATCACTGAGTTCAACCATCAACCTGACACTGCCCAAAACACCACTAAACCATGTCCCTGAGCACTACGTCTACCCGGCTCTTTAATACCCCCAGGGATGGCGACTCCACCACTTCCCTGGGCAGCCTGTTCCAATGTTTGATAACCCTTTCCATAAAGAAATTTTTCCTAATATCCAGTCTAAACCTCCCTGGAGCAACCTGAGGCCATTTCCTCTTGTCCTATTGCCTGTTACTTGGCACAAGGGACTGACCACCCCCCTCTCTACACCCTCCTTTCAGGGAGTTGCAGAGAGCGAAAAGGTCTCCCCTCAGCCTCCTCTTCTCCAGGCTGAACACCCCCAGCTCCCTCAGCTGCCCCTCCCAAGACTTGTGCTCCAGTCTCCTCACCAGCTTCATTGCCCTTCTCTGGAACAGTGTCCCTCTTGCAAAACAGGCAACTGTGTTTATCAGTTCCCATATCTAAAAGGAGACCTGTACCAGCTAGAACCTGTGAAGATGAGAACTCCTGATGCACAGATTATCCAAAAACAAATCCATCTCAAAGAAAGGGGAATACCTTTTAGTCTTAAGTAAACGTAGGTTTTGCACTGTGATGACACAAGAGACATGGAATCAGTATGCTGAATAGTAAAAAATAGTCACTATATGCTTCATCTGTTCAGCACTGTTGCCTAAACAATACCGGAATCTTTTGGGAAGAAAATATAGCGCAATTTTATATAACAACTTTCACTATATTAAGAGTCACTGGTAAACTTAAACGCAAGCAAAAAAACAAAAAAAGTACTATGACAGCACTAAAAAAAAATTTTAAAAAAATCACCTAACACTTTCAGCAGTATCTGGAAGAGATTTTTTTTTTCCTTATATAGAGAACAACATCAGTTAAGTGATGACCCAGAAAATATTCTGGGTACATATTCTGACTTTCTAGTTCATAACTACACATGCACACATAGGGACAATCACCACAGAGTTCTGTGGTGATAGTGTAAGTTTGGAGCTATTCCCTTGCCCAGACTGGACAATCTGGGCGCGACTTGTCCCTTGTATCTCGCTCTTCATAGCTCCATCTTTTTCCTTCCATATCTCAGAAAACCTCACCCTTCCTCAGACTACAGAGGAAGCCTAGACAGCAAGCGTAACGTACATCCATCTCAGATCTGTAAAGGCTGATGATGCTCCCCTCTTACTAAAAAGCATGATCAAGTATTCAAAACATGAGAGCTGGCACAGAGATTTCCTACCAAATGCTCTCGTAGGAGAGACAAACATTCAGTAGAGAAAAAAAACCATTTTGTTAAGTTCACCTGGTTTAATATTAGATACTATTGGACAGCTAGGTCTTAAGACATCTCATTACCTACTACATATCAATTTGTATTTTTAAGACTGAGTTGATTTTTTTTAAAAAATGTTTACTAAACACCGTCCTCACACAATGGGAACGTCCGCTTTCAACCTGCTACCACTGAGACTGATTTGCTTCATATAAGCCCTCTAGTCAAACAGTTCAAAGCCTTTTCCCCTTGATTATTAGTTGCCAATTAATACAACATAGACATTTATCAACACAGTAAGTGTTACTACCTTGACAATACTTGCTTCTGAACAGCTTCTGCTTCACAAGTAACTGCATTTTTTATTCCACTATTCTGATGTATACCTGGTTGTGAAGTCATGATGTTAACACCATGAGGACCAACACACAGACGCAGAGATACGCTGCTGGCTCCAGAGCCACACGAACCACCACTATAACATGATCATTTCTAGCAGAAAATGGCCAAGAACCAACAGCTGAAATTAACTCTGCGGTTTCACCGTGGCTGGGACAGCCACCAAAACAGACAGCTTCACCCATTTCTCATCTGTGACTGTTAATTCCCATCCCTGTTCCACCTCCTCGTTTGTAACAGCACCCTCCTTAGTGCTGACCCTGTTGTATAAATCTGATTTACTGTTGTTGTTGCTGGTTCTGCAGTGGGTTCACTGTACAGCTGTAGAAGACCAGGCCAGGACCAGGGGCCAGTGCTCCAGCCACGCCAGCTGGCATTGAAGCAGGGACAGGTGACTGGGGGAAGCTGACTGCTTCTTTCAGCAGCTCTGCCAGTTTATGCCAGCTTAAAATTCCCCACGAAACTACGGAAAGCTAGAAACTAGACATATTCCAGTTAGAAATGCAGTAAAACACGATAAAAAAGAAGAAAGCACAGACTGTTTAACCAATAGAACAAATTACTAAGAGAGATGTTGAAATCTTCATTTCTAAGTAACTTCAAAGGAAGACAGCATGCCTTTATGAAAAACATTTTCAACAAATGCCTGTTAATTTTTCAGTCAAACATGAGCTACTGAGCTCAAAACCAGGAGTAACAGTTACACATAATGACCTGCAATACTCTAAATGTCAGACTAAATTATCTAACAGTTCCTTCTGCCTTGTATCTTTGAAACGTATATATATTTTAGTTCTCTCCTGGTTGTGTCAGATCAGCATGCTTTAACAGTTGGAAGCAACAGAGTCAAATTTAACGATATCCCTGCTTGGAACGCATCCAGAGGTTGAATCTGAATTCTTCACGTAGAAAGAAGCAGCTCTAACATTTGATCTGGAATTCGTACCTCGTTAGGAGGGAAGCAGCAGAAGTCTCACTTGTTCCTGCTACCAAGCTGGCGGTGAGGGAGAGGGAGCCATGCTGTGCTAGAACTGGTTACTGACCTCGTCAAAACTCTCAGCTGCGAATGCGGTGAATGATAATTTTGCCTGCCACAAGCAGACAGCCTCAGCGGGTAGGAATCTTCACGTTCAGAAGCACTAAGTAGGAGGGTCAAATTAGAAATCTTGGCTTTCAGCATCTTTCTTCATGCTTCAGTACATTATGGGTGAAGGAGATGCTTTCTCTCTGCCTCAGTAACTGTATAGTATTTCATCCTTTGCAAAAAAAAATAATCTATACATTTACAAGACGTGTAGCACTTGGCAGCATTTCATAACTGCTGAGTGACTAAGATGAGCTCATTTAACACAATTTTGAAATATGTGTATTGTTTGATATACCTAAGCCTATACATTTTGGAAGGCAACAAAAGAAGGAAGAGGAAGAAATGATACAGCACACGGCCTGAAGAGTGTGGCCTGCTGCCAGTGCCCACGCATGCTTATTCTCTCTTTTTCAGCCTCTGTCATATACACACATCCCCTGGAAAATACCAATCCACTCAGGGGAAGTAGGAATGTTTTTCTAGTGCTGCCAGCTTCTGCCAAAGTTTTCATTTTAAAATAAAGATTATGCTCATTTAATCACAAGATAGTTAACTTACATAGCAACACCTGTCAAAGAAGTAGAAGTGGAGCACGCAGGTAACAGGGCAGGGAATCAGGATTATTTTAAATTCTCTCCTGCTTTCTGTGCGAACAGTGCCTTTCAGCAAAGTGGAATTAATCACCACCACTAGCAAACTGCACTTTTAAATCCAACACACAGAGACGGAATATGGATTGGAGAAGTGTGGTCAGGTAGTGGGGAGAACAGTCATCAATATACAGGATATGAAAGAAGTGCTAGGAGATACAAGACCATCACTTATCACACCTAACTGCTGTTTGGCATTATGTACCTTGAAAACCAATTGTAAGCAGGTGCTGTAAATGAAGACACCACACAGCAACATCTTAACCATCAGGAGTCTTTAAAGTCCTACTACACTTTCTACAAGTTTACATCCTCCGTTGTAGATTTGCTCTTTCAAGTGGCTCAGTTGTGGGATTTCAGACACAAGCTCCTCAGCAGAATGAGCTGCACGTAGCTTACACTGGAGGTAAACCAGTACAGCACCAAAATCCAATGCTACACAAACCTCTTTATCCTATTGTTTATGTTGCTCAATAATATTAACGAGGTTTCACCAAGAAAAATTCTTTCAGCGTTGCTTTTAGTAACCCATAACAAGACAACATTTCATTCTTTCAGAAATGGATACCTGATATTATCTGATAATATTAGGAAACACCATCAACCAAAGAATGACAGAAGAATAATTTTGCTACTGTTTAGTTCTAGCACTGATTGCCACATGGTTTAAGAATGAGCCTGAGCTAGCTAGGGACGAGTGGCAGTCTACTCATCTAACAGAGAATTCATCAACAGCTAATCTGTTGTCCTGTTTCTCAGCCTAAATTAAACCATTTTCAGTTTGGGCTGATTTGGTTATATCAACACAAGTTAAAACTAGCTTGGGAATCAAAGCAGAGTGCTGCAGACATCACTGGTACTGGAGGAAGCATATAAAAGATGCCAGAGGCATAAATCAACTTAAATCCAGGAGGAACTAAGTAGATTCTAATCACATAGTTTATCCCTAAGCATATATATATTTAAGTAAGAGATTTTTGTAAATGGACGTACTTTAAAAAAAAATGTAAAATTCCTCTTCTGTCTTAAAAGCCAGACCCCGGTTGTTCACTATGAAGGATTCCTGTTTGATCAATGCTGACAACATACTGATGGTACAGGAATTCTGAACCGCATCCGTCCCTGCATTACCATGTTTATGGTCCAAGTAATGCAAAGGTCAGGAATGAATGTACCCAGAAAACAAAAGACATCCACTCCTATGCATTAGAGTAGTATGTTTACTCGATTAGTCATAAAGAAGTTAATTTGCTCCCCGTGAATCACTGAAAATACCTTAAATTACTTCAGCCTTTTTTGCTACACAATAATTATAGGCCTGAATCAGTTCCACAAGACAAACTCATTTCTAACCACAACTAAGGCATGAGTATTGCAAGATCTACTCGTGGAAAAAGGAATTACATTGATTTAAATAGAACAATGAAGTTATTGTTTGTAGTAGTAGCTGCAAGCTCACAGTAATTTACGAGTTAAAGCAAAAACTATTAGCATTTTAAAAAATGTCTAGAAAAATTCTTTGCAAACCCACCTGAACTGAAACCAGTTACACCCTTGTGTAAGCACCGTAGTAAATTGTACTCAACTATTACTTGAGTATTAAACTAACCCAATTTTCCCTTATATAAGTTGCCAAAAGAATGCTTTTTCTTTTCACCCTTTGTGATTTCCAGAAAAAATGTTTTCAAAAACCGTCTCTGCTAGAATTGGGAGTCTGAAGTATGACCGATAATTTACAATCAACAAGGCACATTTTTTAATCCCTAAAAATTTACAGATAAAAATATTTTTAAATGGAAGTACAAAAATTTAAAAAAAAAAATAAATATCACAGTAGTCATGACAACCCCATTCCATTTCCTTCTGCTCACCCATGTATGTCATCAATATGATACCTAAAATAATCCATGGTAATTAAACTATCCGCAAGAGACATCTACTTGTGCAGAAAATAATTCTAGAAGAACCAACACCAATAACCAAGGAAAAATATCAGCATCTGTCAGAGATGTGCCATCCAGCAAAGAGGCACTCACTTCTTGGGAACAACTGAAACAGCCCCTCTGTCTAAGTCCCCCATCAAACCAGCAGAACCGCACCACTTCTGCTGTGAAAAGATCCCAGGAATTCCACCTCAAGACGTCTTGGAAGTCTACGGAAGTCCCTGCTGACTGAAAGCAGCCAGTGTTAGTCCGATTTACAAAAAGGGCGTGAGGGAAGACCCAGGAAACTACAGACCTGTTAGTCTAACCTCAGTTCCTGGAAAAATTACAGAGAGATTATGCTGGGTACCATTGAAATGCATTTAAAGAAGAATGCAATCACCAGGCACAGTCAACACAGGTTCACCAAGGAAAAGTCCTGTTTAACTAATTTGATCTCCTCCTGTGATAAGGTCACCTACCTAGTGGATGAAGGGAAGGCGGTGGATGTAGTTTTTCCTGGATTTCAGTAAGACTTTTGATACTGTCCCTCACAGCATCCTTCTGGACAAGGTGTCCAACTGTGGGATAAGTGGCTTCACAGTGCGCTGAGTGAAGAACTGGCTGAAGGGCAGAGCTCAGAGGGCTGCAGTGAATGGGGCTACACCTGGCTGGCAACCGGTCACCAGTGGTGTTCCTCAGGGTTCAATTCTAGGGCTGGTTCTGTTCAATATACGTATCAATGATCTGGATGCAAGAGTTGAACGTGCCATTAGCAAGTTTACTGATTATACCAAACTGGGAGGTGCTGCTGACACTCTGAGAGACAAGAGTCATCTAGATAGATTGGAGCATTGGCCTATGATGAATGGGATGAAATTTAACAAGACCAAATGACTGATTCTGCACCTAAGACAGAGTAACACCGGGCACAAGTATAAATCAGGAAAGGAGTGGCTGGAGAGCAGCTCTGCAGAAAGGGACCTGAGGGTGCTGCTTGGCAGAAGCCTCAATATAATCCAACAGCGAGGGAAAACCACATCCTGGGGTGCATCAAACACACCATAAGCAGCTTTCAAAAGAGGGGGTTATCCCGCTGTATTCAGCATTGAATGTACAATTCTGGACACCACAATTTAAGAAGGATGTGAAGGTCCTTGAACGTGTCCAGAGGAGGTTAAAGCTGGTGAAAGGGCTAGAAGGAATGTCCTGTGAGGGACGAGTAAGGAGTTTGGGCTTGTCTAGTTTGGAGAAAATGAAGCCGAGGGATAACCTCATTGCTCTCTACAGCTTTCTGAGGAAGGGATGCAGAGAGGGAGCTGCTGAGCTCTTCTCCCTGGAAGCTAGTGAATGGGTCAAAGCTGCACCAGAGGAGGTTCAGAGTTGACATTAGAAAGCATTTCTTTACCAAAAGGGTGGTCAAACACTGGAACAGGCTTCCTAGAGAGGTGGTCGATGCCCCAAGCCTGTCAGTGATTGGACAATGCCCTTAACAACATGCTTTAACTTTTGGTCATCCCTGAAGCGGTCAGGCAGCTGGACCATTGTAGGTCTCTTCCAATTGAAGTTATTCTATTCTAAACTTTACAACTAGGTGCAAGCACTAAGTGGGAAAGATATTACCTAATCATTTAAGCAGAGCACTGAAGAGATGTTACAGTAATGTTTAGATGTGCACTAATTTCACCAATATGACTCAACTGCAACATTTTCCCCCCATTATTTCAACAGCAGGCAGCATTTTCAGAGATGGTGAAGTCACTTGGGAACATCAGAACACAGCCCTGTAATTCACCATCTCTTTAATCAACCCATACAAATATTTTAAGCCTAGCAGTCAACTGCATTGCAGATTTTGATTACAAGAACAGAACTCATCAAGATTATCTTTGGGATTTTAACAGCAGAGTGACCAAGGCAGACAGCACAGTCAAGTTTAACAGTACAGGCTAGTGTTATTCTAGCCCAGTACATTCTAACTGCTCAATTCATATAAACCAAGACAGATCCTAGATCAAAGCACATGTGAAAAAAAAAAAAGTCAAGTGCGTTATTAGTAATTCTCCATTCTGCCTGCAAAAATCTGTTTTGGCATAGATTGATTACATTTCAAAAGACAAAAGGCCCTGGATTCTACAGATTTCCACAGAAAAACACCGCAGCACACTTGTATAAACCCAGATTTCTTACAAAGCACAGTAACTGAATCACATAATATGGAGATTGAGATTTACCTCACTTGACTTCTGTAACGTAGGCATCCACATCTAAACCTAGCTAGGTCTAGGCACCTACTGTAGGTAAAGGAGATCAAATTAGCATAGTGGAGTCTTTAGTATCGTTCATTCCACTAAATCCAGCGTCTACATGAGAAAATGGGGAATCACATCCTGAACTTCTGAAGGCAACCCTTCACTGACAGTAAAGAGTTTACAGTGACCTACTCAGGTACAGTCATTCACCTACGCTGCTGCTCCTGGAGAGATCATTCTCGTTGGCAACTTCGTAGGCTTCTCCCAGGCAGGCTCAAGGCATGCTCTTGTCCAAAACATGAAAACCTTGGCAAAACGAAGATTTGATTTCTGCTTCTCATATCAGAAGTGATATACACAAGCTCAGAACGTTAATTAAAAGACATGCTGACCCCGTGGTCACCAGCCAAGGAAATGACACCGAGGACAAAGACATTCTGCCCTCCTAGTCTGACTACAACCTCTCTCTGTTGAAAAGACGGTATTTCATCATTCTATAAGAGAAATAAACCATCACGTCTGATTTTATTTCCTGAAACTGCTGAGTCTTCTATATCTAACCAGGAAACAATAGACAAGAACTCTAGCAGAAGAAAGCAGTAATGAAATGCCAGTAGAGAAGTACTATTTCTCTTATGCATGATATACAGCAGTTTCCTCGTTTAATCTTTACATCCATGACAGTTCAGTGACCTACGACCAGCAGAATTGTACAGGTAGCACAATGGGATGTCAGGCGTTCAAAACCAACCTACCTGTGACCTCTACAGTATGGGGCGAGCGGGTCAGCCTAAACCATTCTGAAATTCCTTCTTTGTAAAGACAGGCCTTGGAATTATATTCTAAGATTAATCTAGTCCATAATATTACCTGCTCAGATAGTTTTCTGACCTTTTTCTATTTTCTTCTTATAATTAGACTGTATTGTTACCCACGTAACACAATGTGCAAGATTAAAACACCTAATACTACTCTTGTGAATATTTTACTACTCATGATCAGTTTCTAAAGTTTTTATTCAGCATTTGGTTAAAAAAAAAACAACAGCCAGTCAAAGCAGTGCTTTCTACTCAAAACCCAAATGTAAATCAACTCCAAAGTTTTCTTAACCAAACAAATAGGAAAGTTATGTATTGCTGAGTATTTGAAACATGAAGACACAGAAAAGATCCTATGCTGTTTTAACATGGGCTTTGCTGACTTTGATCTGGTGTCAGCGAGGGGTTTGACTTCTTAAGTACGCGCTATCGAGGCTGATCACTGCGCTCCCTTCAAAACTTCCCAGCTTGTCAGTCCTGTTAGTGATTCAGCTGTTTCTCAAGTGTTCTGCAGAAGAGAAAAATACCCTGAACAATACCAGGAATAACATCCTTTCTTTCCTGTTTGGGTACATTTATGTCAGTCACCTTCCTCTTCCAAGAAATTTCAAGACATCTTTTGAAATATGGGGACATAATTCCATTAAAATTTATCAGTACTGTGGTTAGAAGTAAGCTGTGCAAGCTTTACCCTTAGTGGCCAACAGCTCTGAGATAACTGATAACAAATGGAGGTTGAAAACTCCCTCTATACATCAATTTGCACTGTTTCTGTTGGAAAAAACACTCGACCAACCTTCATGCACTGAGCAAAGTCCAGCCCCCACTTCTATTTCACATGCATTTATGCTATTTAGTTCTACACAAGCATTCTATTCTAGTCTATTTACAATATACAGGGATGAATACTCTGGTCTTTCCTTTGTTCTCCCTCTCTTTTCTGCCACTCTCTGTTTCAATTTGAAACCGAGGAATGTGTCAAGACTGTAATCAAACTCAAGAAACTGATACCAGCTGATGCAAATTAACAAGAACAAATGAAGGACCTGGAAATGGCTTCTGGAGATACTGCCTGCCAAAAGCCTACGAACACGCTCTTGTACTTTTCCACTGTTTGGTTAAAAGCTGTTAAGACAGGTCACATGAATAGACAGGAAAGTCGTCTTTAATCCCTTGTTGATTCAATTCGCATCCATCTTCAATAATCCAACTACACTGGACAACAGCATCTAACATTTCCTCTAAGACATTTAAAAACTAAGAAAAACTCTTCTGCAACCCAAGGCGCTGTACGTCACTCCTGTACCCTGGATCTCTATCAAAATCTTACATTAGATTGATTCAGGCAAAGCTTATGTCCTAAGAAAGAACATAAATTTCTTTGCTCCGGCTCTCAGAACTATTTACATGACTATGGAGACATGTCAGACACTGTTTGGCGTTGAAACTGCTTTCCTGTTGTAACAAACCTTTTTGGTCAAAGCAAAAGATTATGTTCCAACATTGACAACGACACAGCATATAGTTAATTGTCATTCCCAAACTCATCTGTTATCCCAATGCTGCTATCACTTGTGGCACTTAAAATCAGAAAATCCGTTTAGCAATGAAAACTTTCTTTAGTTAAAAAGGCTAAAGGGGGAAGAAAAAAAAAAAGAAAAAAGGCTTTGATGTAAAGTACGAGGGAAAAAAATTATCAACTCCTGAGTATAGCAATACAAAGACAGATTTACTTCTGGAAAAAAGCTGAAACCCTTTAATTAAGTGTTTGCTATGACTGTAAAATAAATTGTACAGTTTCTGCTTTATCCTTAGAATCTTCGAAAAAGAAATGAGGACTATTTCCTAGAAGTTTTGTCAGAATTATACACAACTGATTTCTTACTTTTACAGTTATACTAGCAAAAGTTGGCCATAAGCAAGAAGCTACATCAAATCCTACACCACTCTACAATACCATGATCCAATTCTGTTCGCCTTTACCACATAAATGATGATAACTTGGACAATACACTGCTGCAAAGGCAGTGTTTTCCATCAGTGCTGAGAGAGTTCTGTAGTTCTACACCAAGGCAAACAAGTACCAAATTGAACTGATTACTCACTGAAATGACAGCGTAAAAATCCTTATATTTGTGGAGACAAGAAAGGCTGCCACTTTTTTTTTCCCCCCTCTTTTGGTCGTTGGATTAGAGAAGAATGAATGTTTCATCCTCAGTATGTTCTGGAAATAAACCTGCAACTACTTCGGAGAAGCATTTAAGTTTTGGCAACCAGCTGAGAAAAGCTGATCTGTAACAACCCTCTATTTCAGCACGTCTAAACTTCCTCAGCCCATGCCTCATTTCAACCAAGAGCCCTTTTCTCCAGTTCATGTTACACAGCTCCAAAGCTGAAGGAAAAAGGCTGCTTCATATTTAATTTGCTCTTTATAACACCTCATAGGCTGCAAAATACCAGTCTAGCAGATAGGCTGTAATGGAGTCTAAACGCTGCAAAAATTAGGATTTCATGTATGATCATGCTCCTAGTGGTAAATGCATCCAGTATCCTAATGCACTACGCTACAAATACTAAAATTCACAGTAGTACTGCCATCCATGCTGCTTTGTTTTAAAGAGTCTGCCCATCGGATGGTTGCCTGCTTTAACCTCCTGCCTTCCTCCATCTTCCCCTACCCTGATCGTTCTTCCAAGTCTGTAACAGCTGTCAATCTGCGAGTCTCACAGCTGAATTTGAGACATTAATTTGATTTTACTCACAAAACAAGATCTCAGTATTGATCTATTTTGGTAACTCTCTCAACATCTGAATCATTATCTGTGACACCTTGAATGACTTCCAAAGGACTCCCTTCTAGTCAAAGGTTAAAAATTTCTGCATTGTAAAGCAAAAACCTAACCAAATACATTTGTATAATTCAGTGTAATGTAGCAAGCAATTTTCTGATTTAAAGGGTGTGAATAATCAAAAACTTCACTACCAACGCAGTACCGCCTTTTGAGAACACTGCAAATATTCTGTGATACTGTAATTACTCTGTGTTAATACTCTGATACTACCACCAGCCATTCTCTAGTATGAGCAAGAACTTCAGCATTTATTCATTCTGAAAGCAGCTTCGCTCATTCCGTTAGTCCAGTGCAACTCTTCAGTACAAATCATTTCATCCAACTTTGGGGATGGGGGGGAGTATAAAAAAATAAAAAAAACCAACCCTTATTTTGAACACTTTACAATTAACATCAAGTGTTGCAGCCTCATCCTCCCCATTAAAAGTAAAAAGGATGGTAGTCTTTTCTCTGGGTAATAACAGGAGGTGTCATCTTTACCTTCTACGCTCAAAATTTTTCAAAATTTTAACTAGATCATTTACAAAAAAGGTGCAGACCTCTAATGACACAACAAATAGTATTAATACAGTGTTTCTACTCATACTTCAATCATCTTTTAGAGTATTCTAGGCTATTATTAGGATGAGTGATTAGTAGGTCTTTTAAAAAAATCACAAAGACAGACTGAGAAGCCTCAGTCATTAAAACTTACATAGCACAAAAAGAACTTTTGTGTACTTTGCTGAGCCAGGTCCTACTCCAGACTTCTAGAAAGTTCTGCAAAATACAGAAAAATCTCTGCAGAGTCCCTAGCAGCAACGTTTTAGGAAAAAAAAAGGCTGCTTTGACAAACTTATAATTCAAGTCAAATTCTGAAGAATTAAATGATCCAGAGGGCTAAAGACCGAGATCTGCAGAATGCCCAGAATCGTCCACAGAGTCAGCAGAGACACTCGAGTCTGGAACCAGGCTGGGTCCTTATTTTCCAACACTAAGGGTCTCATGCAGACACCGAATTTTTGTTATAAAGCAGGGACCGATTCACACAAAAAATAATACTAATAAAATGAACTTAACTGAGAGAATACAAATGGACGGCTAGGAACTATAGTCTGCAAGAAAATTAATAAAACAGGTTTTGCTGTAAGGATGAAAGCAACACAGCGAGTACCAGCAAATGTGTGAAAAATTAAACTGTGTTAGACACAGATAATGAGGGGAAGGTGAACGAGTTGTGTTCCAACACAGAAATGTCAATAAAGCAACTGCACAACAGTTCCAGACCACAGGTTTTATCAAAGGGAGATTCAGTGGTTTGTTGTTCAGCCTAACAAAATGAGACTACAGAAACAAGCTTCAATATTGAGGAAAATGTCTCCCCATGAAACAAGCTGATGAACCCAGATACATAAAACCATATTAATTTCACAAATAATACTTTTTTTTTAAATAGCATTCAATCTTCCACAGATCTACCGGGGCAAAACAGTTACTAAGTTTTCAAAAATCATTTAAAACTGAGTTGTGCTTTTTTTTGTGGTTTCAGGGATCATTACTCTGGAAGAGTCAGATGATGCTTTTTCACCATTTTCATTTCTACACAACACAGCAACTCTTACAGATGTCACAATGAATTTTACACACTGGAAGCCTGTAAGATGCTATTGTATACAACAGAAACACATCACTTATTAATAATCTGTGTCTTCGTTTCTCTTTCTCTCAATCTGGTGTTATTTTCATGCATCCTTCACTAACTTTAAATTTGAAACCATTTTTCATTTTCTCATGTCATTTTATTTAAAGCATATGCTTCAGTTATCATCTTTGCCTACATGTGTGATATCAATAATGATTCTATACAGAAAAGAGTCAGATTTTGAAATCTTTATTAGGTAACAGCTTGCCGCAGCAAGATGGGCAGTCTCCAAACTATTTAAATCAATTAGACTAATTTCCATATTACTCAACCTGATACAGACACTGTATATCAAAATGTAAGTAAACACATATAGACAACTAAAGGAAAAGCTATTTGCAAACACTGGAAGATCACAACCAGATTAAGCACGAATCAGTATGACAGCAAATGCCATATCAAATCCCAGCGAGTGATCCATCTCACGTGTGTCCTGCCCAGCAGAAGCCACCAAAAACATTTCAGAAAAAGGTATAAGGAATTCCTGCAGTACAAAATTGTAAAATAAATGATAAAAAAGGTATTACTTCTACCTAAACGTCATCTATTACTGGCTGGCATACGCCCTCGAGAAAAAGCGTTCTTCTGATTCACTGACAGAGTAATCACCATGAGACTTCCAAATGTTATCACTCAATTTTAGTCCATTACACAACTCCTTTTTTTAATTTCAAGCAAAATAAAATATCTTAACTAACACATTATTATATGGCAACCTTTCAACATGTTATTTTATTGTACCAAACCAGTTAATACGAAAAGGTAAACAATTAGCTCCTTAATATCACGGTCTTTGTGTCCTCCTAGTGATAACTATCTGAAACTGCAGTGATATGCTGTTAAGAGCTCTTCTTCTTTGTTTAACTTTTTATTTACTTCACTTTACGTTTTATTTAAGGAAATTGCAGCTGTCAAGCCATATACCGCTCACCTTTACTCATGGAAATAAAGTCTTCACATGCTCAACACCAGGTATGCAGTTGGGAATATAATAAAGATGTAAAGGTAGCTAGTAACTGTTGCACACCAAATGTAAAAAAACCAATAAAGCAATTTAACAGTTCAGAAGAACATACGAAGGCTAAACAGCCTTTTGCAAAGTACTTCAAGGTTTACGGTTTTAAGCAACATAGGGAATTAAAAAACAGATTCCAACACAATTTTCAACTAAGTCTATGTGCCAGTTTCAACCAAAATCAAGACATTTTGAATATGAATAAACATGCAGTGTTCTTTCAATGCAATAATTACCAAAGTTTCATGAACTTCAACCCCAAGCCCCATTTCTACAAAGCAGCTGTACTACAAGAACTCTATAGACCAAAGGCTTTAGGGCATTTAATCCAAATCCTCTTCTTTCATAGGTTACTGCATTTCATCTTCACGCTGCTTCAGAAGAATTTTATCTGATTTTTTTTTCCTTTTGCCTGTCAGGTGACTAGACCACGCACTGGACAGAGAACTGGTGAGAAGTGGTTCAATGAGATATTCCCAGATTATCATCTCAGGTAAACAACAATACCAAGCTACAGGGGAACGCAAAAGTCATCAAGGGCTCTACCAGACTGAACTAAAAGGAAAGTCCACCTGGACCTCAAATCTGACAATCAGTATGACACTGCAGCATAAGTATTTCCCTTAAATGCTGTCTTAATATCCACAATTCATACCATCATGCTAAACGCAAGGCAAGCTGCTCTGTTCTCCCCAACATCTGTGATAAAAGGAAATACACAGAAAGCTGTGATTAGATGTATGATGTAGTTACTTCTAAACAAGAGGCTCAGATACCAGCGTTAAATTTAACCCATTATCTCAAGATCCCCAGACATGTACCACAAACATCAGAAAGTAAAGCATTACAGCAAAAAGTGCCTTCAGGTTTAGGGTTTTTTTTTTTACCCCCTCTTGAAGTCCCAAAGCTGCCAGTGCTGTACCGTGAATCAGTTATTAATGTTTCAGAACTAACAGATCAAAGCATACATAGTTAAAACTAAATCACACAGTGACAGCCGTGAAAACACACTGATTGCATTATGATACCGGAACAAGTACGTTATTGCCTCTTATTAAAACATACAAACTGAACCTGCTATTGTAAAGTTAGAGCCTGATCCCAAACAAATGCATGCTCCCACAGTCTCCAGTAACTTCAGTACATAATCTTTTTTTTTCCAGATTCATTAAAAAAGACAAATTTTTAAATAATAAACACCAGAAGTAAAAATACACTCATGAGGATGTTGGTTCCACAGCCACAAGTTTGAAATTCCCACAAAGCTGAAGTCTGAACTGTAGTTTTAGAAATCTGCAAAGTGATTCCTCTATGGGCAGAAGAAGTTTGAGACATGTAAGGGTTGTGACAGACGAGCTATTGACAAACGCTAATTACCAATAAAATTACATAGAAATTTATAGGGAAGTTGCCAACTATAGGCTGACAGGCAGCACATCTTTCTGGAGACAAGAGACATAATAGCTATTATAAAACACCATGCTAAGTGGCTAAAACCACATTATTATAAAACTGCTTGTAAATTTAAGTATTACTTGTATGTTTAAGAATTTCCCATTGTTATGATTTAGAATCCCAGACTTGATATTTCTGTGAATTCTAGCAAGTTACAATGTATCTTCCATGGTCACCAAACAAAATAACCTGATTTGAAACAAATGAGTATATTATTAAACCCAAACATTCATGTTTACTGTCAACCTTTAAATTTACACTTAATGTTCATTCATTTTCACATCAGAAACTCTGTATGTTTGTATATTGCAAAACTTAAATAGTTTATAAATCAAAGCACTCCTCTACAAAGCTGTTCCAGTTAGTCTTTGCTAGCCTAGATATTAGCCTTAAATAGTACTTTAGCCAATTAATATGAAGGGAAAAAAAAAACCACAAAAAACTCCCAAAACTCAATCCCAAAACTTCATGCACACATTTTAGG